>JABUQX010013749.1:0-12500 GCA_015478945.1 Trachelipus rathkii
TATATATATATAATAATGACTAATAATAATAATAATAATCAATCAAAATGGATAATAATAATAATAATAATATAATAAATTAAAGATAAATAATAATAATAATAATAATAATAATAATAATATCATAATAATAAATCAATAATAATAATAATAATATTTATTATTATTATTAATTATTTTAGGATATTATTATTTATTATTATTATTATTATTATTATTATTATTATTATTATTATTTTATCGAGGTTAATTATTATGTATTAATTATTATTATGTATATTTATTATTATTATTATTATTATATTATTATTAATTATTAATTATTATTAAATTATTGATTATCTATTATTATACTTATTATTATTATTATTTTTTATTATTATTTTTTTATTATTTTTATTATTTTTATTATTTTTATGTATTTTTATCATATTTATTTATTATTTTTGTTATTTATTATTTTTATTTTTTATTTTTATTCTTTATTTATATGCATTATTTATATTTTTTTTATTTTTTTATTTTATTATTTTTATTTTTATTATTTTTTTATTCATTTTTATTATCATTGTATTATTTATTATTATTATTATTATTATGTTTACTATTCATTATTATTTATTATTTATTATTGATAATTCATTATTATTATTATTAATTTATTTTATTATTATTATTATCATTATTATTATTATTATTAATTATTATTATGATTATTTTATTATATATTATTATAGTTACTCGTATTATTATTATTATTAGTTACTAATTATTTTATTTTTTCTTTTTATTTTTACTTTTATGTTTTTATTTTTATTTTTATTTTATTTATATTTTTATTGTATTATTTTTATTGTATTATTTTTAGCTTAATTGAATTTTTTTTATTGTATTATTTTTATTTTTATTTTATTATTATTATTATATTATTATTATTGATTATTATGTAATTATTTTTATTGTATTATTTTTATTTTTATTTTTATTATTATTATTATTATTATTATTATTATTATTATTATTATTATTTATATTATTATTATTATTATTATTATTATTATAATTATTATTTATATTATTATTATGATTAATTATTACTTATTATTATTATATTATTATTATTATTATTATTATTATTATTATTATTGTTATTTTTTACTATTTATTACTTTTAAAAATATATAAGGCTAAGCCATTAAATTTATATTATTATTAATTATTATTATTTATTATTTATTATTATTATTATTATTTACGCCAAATATACTAAGTTTTTGGTGGTACTGTGTGATTGCGATTTAACCTTTTATAGTGCTTTGTGTTTCAATTGGGATAAAACAGATAATAAATACACCAAAGTGCTTTAAAGGGAAAAAGAGCTTGCAAACGGCTGGAAAAGATCGTCGAATGTAACACGTCTCTGAAATCTACCCTCAACAGACTGTGATGCACTGCCCTGTTCTTCCCATAAATAAAAAGCAGCAAGATGACTGGAGTACCTATGGCCGCCATCTTATCAAGTTACTTTTGGGCTGTTCAAGAGCAAGAAGGTTGAGGGCAAAGAGTGATTAGCGGTAAGGCAAAAGTAAACAGTGAATGCTTCCCAAGTCATTGTAACAGAAGAAACTTTGTCAGCTATTCGGATCAATTAGATGATCAGACACATGAGCTTGCAAATTCGCACATCTTGATCGTATAGTAACTTACATGCGGTCACTTTTTATTCATGAATTTTTCAATTTCTTTTAATGTTTTATAATCAACCATGTTAAAATATTGTCACAGAGCACTCGATATCTTTTAGTATGGTTGAGTCATGAAATGATAGAGGAGTCTATATCCGTTGCTTTGTAACTTTTTGTATATTTATAGAAACCATCTCCTTCTTTGGCACAAGAGCCTGTGTACTTGCACAATTGAAGGAGGGAGTCAAAGCGGCGGCCGGAGCTGCTCAATCAGACAGATGCGAATGACAACGAAGGACCAGCAGAGAAAAGCGTCGCCAGACCATCATTCTCCAGAGTATGTCGAACATAATATTTTTAAACAAAGAGCGCGAGCTCTTGAGTTTGCTTTATAGTGAGTAAGGTGTTGTTTATATTTAAGTACAGGGTTAACTATAGAGTGGTGTCACCAACTTAACCAGATAAAAAAAGTAACAAGAATACATACCATACCACAAATTTCGAACTTGGAAATACCGAAGTTGTTCACTTTTGGTCATTATATTCTTTCTATCAATATTTTTTGTTTCTGAATTTCTGGCTACAGCATCTTGGCCTTTCACATTGTGGAGTCCCCCTGAGTTCTGTTATCGAATTCCTGTCCAGCCTAGATATATATATGAATTTCCATCTCCCTTCCAGGAAGAAAAAGTGTGAATAAGTAAGGGATCTTCAGACTGTGCAATATTGCATCATATACATGGAAAGCTGAGTGAACCAACATAATATCAGAAGGTCAGTTATTGTGCCACAACCCGCGACGAGGCTGAAACTGGTGAACTAACATAGTGCAGGAGTTTTTCTGGGCTCGAACGGTTCACTGGGTTATATTTGAATACTAATCGGGATTTGAAAGAGTAGAATACTGCCTTTGTGGAGCCTGTGGGCAGAGTTATCTCGTTTCTCAGACTAGCACAGTCCTAGCCAACAATAGTTGACTGGATATTGCATAAAATCTCTTGGTATTGAGGCATAAGGTCAGGTAAAAAAGTCAATATGAATAAATCCAACGTAATGCTGAAAAAAAATTATAACTTCAAATTAATAAAGGAAACAACTAAGTTAAAAAAAGATTTATAATTACAGGTTGTTCTGCTTACAACAGATTAACGGTGGGCAAAGGTTTGGTTGTGCAACGCTTTTCGTGGTGGATTGCCGTCATGCAGAATACGCGTGATGCGACAGAAGGAGGAAGAACATCTTCAATGCATCTGCGTGATACTCTTCACGTAAAGTCAAGGAGATGGAGCCTATTAGTGGACACAGAGATTCTGCCAGACAAAACCTCTCCAGCTAGAAATCTGCTTGAAGGACATGATGCACTTTAGCCTATCTAAACTAAACATCGCCGTTTGCAAATTTCCATACAACATTAAACATCTTGGCTTAAGGATGGCTTCAAATGGTTCCTCGGTGGTCCTCTGGTGCAAGGATCCATTTAATAAGACATTTACCAAAGCACAGGAATTGTGATGCCCAAAACAGGAAAACTACAACTGCTGCGAGAATTAAGGAAGGTGTTGGGAACAAAGCTTAAAACACCAAGTGTTACTCGCTGGAACTCCCTATAAGATTCTATAAAAGACCTGCTTAAGAACCTTGATGGTCGCATGACACAAAATCAACAACATCTGTATGGAGCAAAAGCCTTGTCTTCAGTATTTAATAAAAGTGATAAGGAGGTAACTGCGGAGTACATCGAAATAATGACGCCTTTTGCTGTTAGGCTTGATATGTTGCAGGAAGAGAGGAATGCGTACGCGGGAGTCCTATTGCCTAATCTCTCTCCTCAAGGACAAGATCGGGGAAATGCAACGAGAAGGTGGAAAAATTTAACTATGCCAAAAACTTTAGTAACAACTACCAGGTTCAGCAGGTATCTTGATGATTTTGATGTTGCTTTTGGCATCAGCCCTGCATCCCTCAATTCAAGCTCGGAGTGGTACGTAGGTTAAATGAGGGGAAGTACCAAGCTGCCAAGACAGGATAACTGGATGGGAAATAAAGTGTAATATTGCAGTCGAATCTTACTGCGTCACATTAGAGGCACTGAAGTTGATGGGAATGAATCTGAAAAGTGACCCCATTTATGGTGAGTTTATTTTTATAACTTTGGGAACAAAGACCTTTAAGCATTCTCTTGGTATTATATATATATTATATATATTATATAATATATATATATTTATATATTATATATAATTATATATTATTATATATATAGTAATATATATATATATATATATATATATATATATATAATATATTATGTATATATTATATATATATATAATATATATTATATAAATATATACGATATATATATATATATATATATTATATATATAAATATATATATATTATTATATATATTTATATATATATATACTATATATATATATATATATATATATTATATATCCGAACAGAATAGGAAGAATAGTAGGTAATAGTGGAACTAAAAAATAGAAAGAAACAGGATAGAGGTAGACTTTATGGAATGTCATTCCTCGCCAATCCTTTTCATTCACTTACAAATACAATCTCTTTATTCCCACAATTATACAGTAAGGAAAAAATATATATCAAAATATGCAACTTGGTCCAAGGATTCATTCTTAATATGTTTTGAAATTTTAAAATTTCCCGAACTTTTTTGGAATTTCCCTGATTGACTTTCAGCATATCTTAAAATGTTTCCCTGACCAATTTTTTTACCTCGACGTTTCCCTGGACTTTCTCAGAAAGCTGTGAACCCCTGTACATATAATAATATATATACTATATATATATATATTATATATATATATATATTATATATATATATATATATATATATTAATATATATATATATATATATATATATATAGTATATATATATATATATATATATATATATATATAATATATATATATATATTATAATATATATAATATATATAATATTATATATATATATATATATATATATGATATATTATATATATATGATATATTATTATTATATATATAATATATATATATAATATATGTATATATATATAATATATATATATATATATATATTATATATATATATATATATATATATATATATATATATATTATATATATATATATAATATATATATATATATGATATATATATAATATATATATATATTATATAGTATATATATTATATATATAATTCTATATATATATATTAATATATATTATATATATATATATATATATAAATATATAATTAATATATATATATATATATATATATATAATTATATATATATTATATATATATATATATTATACTAGTTATTATATATATATATATAGTATATATATATATCTATATAATATAACTATATATATATATATATATGTTTAGCGTTTGTTATATCCGTCATATGTATCTTAAAAACTATTTATGCTACAGTAAAACGGAATACATTGCTGGAATAATCCTGGTCCAAAGTTTGCCCTGAAAATGTAAAAAAAAAAAAAAAAAAAAAAAAAAAAAAAAAAAAAAAAATTATATCTCAAAAAATACAATAATTAAAGCAAAAATGAATACTTTTTTGGAATCCAGGTAAAATTTTCCTAAAGAAATGTAAAAAAAAAAAAAAAAAAGAAAAAAATTGTTTAAATGAATTATCGTAATATGATTAGAAGGCCTATTTACGAGACCTTTTATTGTTTTCTCGTTAAAATAATAGACTTCTATTAAATTTTGTTTTTTTGTTTTTTTTCACTAAAGAATACCACCCAAGGGTATCCGCACCGATGGCAGGAGTCGGGGTCTCTCGGCCTTCCGGGGAACTACGGGGTAGGACTAATTCCCCCCCTCCGGGGAGGGTCTCCGGAACCCCCGCTCTTTGGTATTTGGGTGGCGCGGGGGTTCCTCCCGACCATCCCCTCCGGGGTATGGAACGTCCCCCCCTATGTTCCCCGTCGGCTCGAGCCCCTAGTGTGCCGTATAAACAAATTTAATAGAAAGTCAATTTATTTTAAAGAGCAAAAACCAATACAAGGTCTCTAAATAGGCCTTCTAAATCATATTACTATAATTATTAACAATAATTTTTTTTATATTATTTTTTTTTTTACATTTTCTATACTGTGAAATTTTACCAGGATTCCAAAAATTTATTCCTTTCGCTGTAGCTATTTTTAGTTTTTTAGATATAATTTTTTTTATTTTTTTTTTTTATTTTTTTAATTTTTTTTTTTTACATTTTCAGGGCAAACTTTGGACCAGGATTCCAGCAATGTATTCGTTTTCCCGGTAGCATTAATAGTTTTAAGATACATATGACGGCTAATACAGACGCTGATATATATATATAGTATATAAATATATATAAATATATTTATATATATAATATATATATATATATATATATATATATATAGTATATATATATATATATATATATATATAGATATATATATTATATATATATAATATAATATATATAATATATATATATAATATATATATATATAATATATATATATATATATATAATATATATATATATATATATATATATATATATATATATATATATATATATATATATATAATATATATATATAGGGTGGTATATATATATATATATTATTATATATATATATATATGATATATATAGTTGTAGCAGGGTTCACACTTTCTGGAAAGCAGGGAAGTCAGGGAAACGTTTTAAGATATTCTGAAAGTCAGGGAAATTCCAAAAAAGTCCGGGAATTTTAAATTTCAAAAACATATGAACGAATTTCCATGAACGGCAAGTTGCATATTTTTGATATAATTTTTTTCCTTACTGTATAATTGTGAAATAAGAGATGTATTTTTGATAAGTGAATGGAAAGGATGGGCGAGGAATGAAATTCCATAAATCTACTTCTATTCCTGTTTCTTTCTATTTTTAGTTCCCTATTACCTACTATTCTTCCCTATTCTGTTCGTGAGGTTTAAACATTATTTCGTTGAAGGTGATTGGTATATGGATGTGTTTTTAGACTGTATGACGACTTATGACTTAATCTGTTTATCTATCTTTTTCTTTTTTAGGGATTTATATACTTTTTGATGTGTTTTTTTTTGAGGTTTGACGAAGTGATTTTGGAATTTTGTGCAGTTTATGTATTTTTATTTATTTATATAAATAACTTCAAAATAAAACACACAACTTAACGACCCAGTGGTTGAAACGTCAAACGAACCCACCAGTTTATCAGGTGGTTGGGTAAAGGACCTGATCAGTTCCAAAGGCCATACTGTAAAGTATGTATTAAAAGAACTTTGAATCTATCTAAAACATGGGAGTGCTCGAAGCCGAAAGTTTCACCGGATTCAACGAGGGGAACACTCTTTGAATTTAAATCAAAACTCCAGCATCGGGGACCAACCATCATTGAAAACGTTTTCGTTATGTGTTCTAATATATAAATATTAGTGAAAGTGTGGTGCACTGAAATTATGCCATTCATTCAACTTCTAATCATAACTCAACTGATTCGTAAATGACACTGAGATGTTCTATTCCAATAACTCAACTGAACCGATTGTAAATGACCCTGGGTGTTCTATTAATAAATAACCAACCAAAACAAGTTTATCAATCAGTTTCATCTATATAGTTTGAGACATTAAATGAATAGATATTGGCACAAGATCGGCATCGGATCATATAACTATGGGGCTTAAGGGTCGGTGGATGAATAAAATGTTCCTTTAAACTTCGTTCACGTATGCAGATATAGGGGGACTAAGCCATCTTAAAGTCGTAAAAGTGCGCTTCTGGCTACACGATATTGCTGGCAGTAGCACGTTCAAATTCAGCTGTAAAAAGTGGCGAGCCGGGTATGTGAATAGTATATATATTGAACTCTACCATCAGGACTTGCTCCATTTTAATCTAGAACGCAAAAGAACAATACCACTCTACCTTGCAGTGAAGTCATTCTACCCTTGAATTAAAATTCAAAATATTTTTGGATGTTGATTGTCTTTTCTAAAGAGACCTTGAATTGGGTTGTTTTCTATCTACTACGGTACGAATGGAATCACTGTTCATGTCGGATGTCGGCAAAATTATTAAATTAGACCACTAATATTCTTTCGGCCATGGAATGCGACCAGTGGAAGAGAGGAGTGTTTGGTCTATAAATTAAGCAAATTTTGGTTGGAGAATTGAAAGAACATTGGTCTGAGTTTCTCTCAAAGATCACCAGCTGCACAATCGGCTTTTGAAAATAAATAAAACGAGTTTGCAAACAAGAAAGGTTAATCCATCACAGATCTACTAAACTTTGAAAGAGCAGCAGCAAGATGTAAAACTGAAAGATGTTGACAGAAGAAAGAAGCCTCTAAAATCAAACAATTCAGATGCTGAAGAAGAAAACCGTTAACCGCTAGCAATTTCTCCCGATTTAAGACAGCTCTTATGTGATCCAACGGCTCTGCGTCGGACGTATTCTTGCACCTAGAGCTATTAATGTAAGCTATTTAATTTATTTTTTTGTATAATCAAACTTTACTACTTTGAGAAATACGAAAATACAAAAGAGAGTTCGTTGGAGCGGCTATGGGGGAAGGTTACGGCTGGATTAGCTACGAATAGAAAAAAAACCAAAATTATTTTTTCTAAATTATCCCATGAGTAGAGTGTGCACAGTTTTCGATGCAGTAGGTGTTTCAATCGTAAGTTATAATTGTAGTGATCTGGTAACACCCTTGTTCTCTTGCTCAGAATTGATGAGTTAATAGATAGGTTTTATAGCGCGTCAAAAATTAACTGACGGACGCGCGGGGTTGCAGGGGGAATATTATTTTCCGGTGGGATTGCGGTCAGGGAATAGTCAGGGGATAAGTTCATAATTTCCAATGATGTTATAAATTTGCAGTGTGAACCTCTGAGGTATATTAGTATAGCGGGTGTGTTAGGGTTGGGCTGTGTGTTTGTATTATTGAGTTTGGTTGTATATGTTTGTGATGTAATGATTGTGTTATTGTTGTTAGTGTTGGGTGGTATGCGTTTGTGTTTGTTTGGTTGTGCTGGGTGCGTCTTAGGTTATATGAGGGGGGGGTGTTGGTTTAGGTTATATTAGCGTTGTGTTTGTGTATTTGGGTGTAGTATGTTGGTATTTTATATGTGTAGGCTTGAGGTAATTATTATTTACTGGTGTTATTTGTATAGTTTTTATGTTAGTTTTGTTATTATATTATATTTGGTGATAGTAGTAGTCGAGTTTATGATATTTGAGGTTATGATTTTTTGTGTGAGTGTTGGTTAGATATGTAGTGTTATACTGGGTGTTATTGTGTTGTGAGGAGGGTATGGTTATATATATATATTAGTATATATATATAGTATATATATATAATTCGATATATTTATCATAATATATATCATATTATATGTATATGATTGAGGTGTATATAGTAGGTTGTTTATTTATAGATTATGGGGTGGGTTTTGGGTGAGAGGGGTGAGGGTTATGAGACGACTGGAATATATTTAGTATTTGATGTTCGTGCAGGTATTTTTATTATTTAAGTATGTATGTGTGGGGTTATTCGGTTGGGGAGTTGTAGTTAAGGTTGTGGTGTGGGGGTTAGTGATTATATCATATATGTTATTATGTAGTTGGTAGGGTGAGTGATGTGATGACGGGTAGTTGTGTGTATTGTGGATTTGTGAGGGTGTTGTGGGGGGTGATGGTTTGTTATAGGGTGTTTGGTGTAGGGGTATTGTTTTATTGTATTGTTTGTTAGTGGTTGGTGTGGGTTTGAGGTTGTTTTTAGTGTTGAGGTGTGGTTATGTTAGGGTATCTGTTTTGTATTGTGTGGTGTGTACGGTGTATGATTGGTTTGGTGTATTTAGTGTAGGGTGGGTGTGGGTGTTAGGTGTTATATGGTGATTTGTTGGGGTTTTTTTTATTGTATTTTTGAGTTCCAATGTTGTTAATTGTCTAGTGTGTAGCTATGTTTAGGTGTTTTTGTTCTATGCTCAATACTACTTGGAGCGTTTTGTGGGTTCGGAATGTCGGGTTACGATACTTGGAAATTGATATGTTTGTGGAGCGTCTTGGTTATTACGCATCTTGGGTGGTGGTGGTTGCTGTGCGAATATTTTCAGAAACTCCTGTAATGTGGGCCCATTATAGTCGCGATGCGAGACGTGTCTCCTGGAGGAAGAATGTTGGGACTCGAGTATTATCGGTTGTGGTAGTTAGCTGGTCGTGGCGCAGTTAAGTGTGTTCACTGACATGCGTGACGTTGTTCTTCGTTCGTAGCTATGTGAAGTCTGTTGGTGTTCGCTCGGTTAGTTAGATGTAAGCCAGGAGGTTGGTGACTTGTGTGTTCTGTATTGGTAGCACTATATGAAGTTAAAGCCCGTCATTGTTGAGCCGAGTCTCAACGCGCGGTGGAAGTTTATGGTTGGTTTTAGTCAAGCTCACATTCTAAGCAGCAAATGATGGCAGCATGTGGCATCGCAAGGGAATTTTGAAAAGTTTATGCTTATATGTATATAGGATAATATGTTGTTGGACCCTGATCAGATAGTCCAGAGATGGAGAGCGTAGGGAGGGGAAGAGATCACTCTATTTATGGATGTGAATAGAGATTAAAAATCTTGCTCAATGTATCGGCTATATATTAGTTGTGCACTTTTTAATTATTTAATAAAAAAGTTATAATCGTACTCTTTAGAATAGCTTGAGCTTTATGTTTTTTGAGTTATTGGTGTTTTTTTGGTGCTCTGTCTTCGCTTTGAAATTTTGTGGCTATTTAAGTAAAAACTATTGATTTGCAGGTCATGTTTTGTTTGCGCTTGGCGCATGCCTGGAATGTAATTTTTGGGAAATGTGGCGCTGTTTTTGTGCGCTTTTTGGCGGGAGCAAAGTTTTCCACTTTTGTGGGGCGTCGTGTTTGGCGTTGGCGCTCATTAGGATGGGTTTGGAGATTTGCGCGCGTTGGGCTCTGTTACGTGCTGAGTGTATTATAATGTAGGGTAGTTAGTATTGTAGTGGTATAGGTGATGGGTATGTTAGGGTACGTAGGTGGGTTGGTTATTATATATTAGTACGTAGTCGGTATAGTATGTATATTATTAGATATTAATGTATATGGTTATATGAAGTGTTAGGTGTGGCTTGTGAATTTTATTATATTCAATACTTGATATAGGTAGGTGATATTGTATGTAGGATTTTGGTAGTAATATATATATTATATATATATATATATAAATATATATATATAATTAACTCTTATTTGGTAGCCCTCACTCCCCTCCTTACAATGAGTGGGCGATCAGGAGATATTGTGACACCACAGCAGGGCGAGCCAACAGATCCGTCAGAAAGAGAGTATCAAAGTTACGTCTGATGTCCGTTAGGTCCGAGCATTTTGGGAAGAAATTTCTTGTGTGGTCATTGGTCAGGGAGGGGCACCTATGAGAGTGAGGATAGTATGGAGGGTTGTGGGATCTAAATTTATTTTCCTGGAGAGAGGTATGGTGCCCTGAACGAATACGTGACACCCTCTCTATGGTATGACGGTCCAAGGTTTGTTCTGTTGGAAGATATTTCGGGGAAACGCTCATGGAGTTTGGTGTTGCTTGGGTACTCGGAGATCACTTTTTGGTGTTTAATTGAGTGTCAATGTGTTTAATAATGGGAGTTTATGCGGCCGTTGGAGGGGTAATAATGGGAGTTTATGCGGCCGAGGGAGGGGTGGAGTGGAGTCTTTTGTAAATTTTAGGATAGTACTTGACCGGTGTAACTTCTCTCCTTCTCTTCGCAGGGAGAATAATATATATATATATATATATATATATAATATATTTACATTTCATATATCAAAGATATATATATATTATTAGTATATATAAATTAAATAAATTATATATATAATTATAATATATATATTATATATATATATATATAATATATATTATATATATGTATATATATATATATATATTATAATATAGTATATTTTATCTATATATTATATATATAATATATAAATTTATATATATATATAATAGTATATATATATATTATATTATATATATTATATATATATAATATATATAATATAGTATATATATATATACTCATATATATATAATAGTATATTTTATATTATATATTATACTCATATATATATTATATATCTATATTATATATATATATATCATATATATATTATATATACTACTATATATTATATATATATATGTTATATATATATATATAGTACTATATATTATATATATTATATTATATATATAATATATATATAGTATATATAATATATAATATAAATTTATATATATATACTATATATATTATATATATATATACTATCATATATATATATACTATATCATAATAATATATATATATATATATATCTAATATATATATATATTATATCATATCATATAATATAATTTCATTAAATAACGGCTTCCCTCCAAAGTTCCCAACAAAATAAAAAAATCAATTTGAAGTAAAATAATTTCCTTCATCCAGCATGTCACGTCTCCCTTTCACAACCCGTATTACTCTTACCATGCGAGGCTTTTGATATCAGTCTGTGAGACCCAATTTTTCCTTTATTACTGCTTGCAATAGAGCGAGAAGTGACTTTTTTTTAGAACCTCAAAGGAAAGTTAAAAGAAGATTGAAAGATTTAAAAGAAAAATTTGAGGTTAGAAAAAGTGAGACAAAATATTCAATAAATATTCAAAAATAT
>JABUQX010013750.1:0-47252 GCA_015478945.1 Trachelipus rathkii
TTAGTGAATTTACAATTCGTTCATGTTAGTGGAATGAAATTAATAATTTAAACAATTATCAATATTGATTATATTTATGCTAAAATTAATTAAATGTAAAGAAATTTGTTTAAATATGATTTAATATAATTACTTATCAGAGATTCACGCTGTATGCACAAAAAGATAGGAAACGATTTAGCATAACTGAATTTCAATTAGCACTGTAGAGTCGCTATGCACAATTGGAGACTATATGCCTAATATAAATTATCTCAAATGTATTTACACGTTATGTCACTCTCAGTAATTTATATATTCTAAGGGAATGTTTGTTCATCATCCAGTCAATAACTTTCACATCTTTATATATTATCAAGTCAATTCACCATCGTTACTTGTGTCTCAATCCATCAAAATGTTCACAACAGAAGGAGACAAAATGCATACAACGTTTTTCTAGGCTTATTATCACCTTGAAAGATCTAGCACTATTGATATCACAATTGTCCCTAGCTAAGCTGTAAAAGGAAGAAGGGAATATTTAAAAAAATAGGAACACAAATAATTTTAATTATTCTAATTATCAACACATCATCTTTCTTTAGCAATATATCAATACGTTATTTTCTACGCTTTATTTTACACTGATTATTCATTAATATATTTATGTTATATTAAATACAAAATATTAAATATAAGACTAATATATCATACAATGGCTGATATTATTTAAATAATTATATATATATTTAATAATAGTATATTAATATGTTATAATATATATATAATATAGTATATATATATATATATATAATATTATTATATAATATTATAATATTAATATATAATATATTTATTTAATATTTAATTTATATATATATATTATTTAATTATTATAATATATATTAATAAATATATTATTATTTATAATATATATATTTAAATATTAATATTAATATATATTATTATTATATATCATATTAATAATTTATATTATATTATATGATTTATATTATAATTATATATCATTTAATATATATTATATTATATTATATTATTATATATATATATATTAATATATATATTATATTATTTATATATTATTATATATTATATATTTAATATACTAATTATGAGTATTATATATATAAAGTATTATATATATATTATATATATATTTAATTAATATAATATATTATATATTTAATTTATATATATTAATATATGATTATTTATATATATGATATTAACTTTAATATATATGATATATATATATTATATGTATTATATAAGTATATTATTTATATATATTAATATATTTATATTAATAGATATATTATATATATATTCATAGTATACTTATTATAGTAAATTTATGATCCTATTAGTAATGTATTAGATATGCTATATAATAATATAAATTAAATATATAATAATAATCAATAGTATTAATAATAATAATAATATAAGTTAATAATAATAATAGATAATAATAATAATAATAAATGGAATAAATGAATAATTAATAATTCCAAAGATTTTCATTGCCCTTCTTCTGAGTGAGGCTAAAAAAATGCAATAATAATTGTTTGTTACTATTAAAAGGAATAAAGAAGAATTGTAACGATTTTTTACATAATATTATATATAAGGTATATTATATTATATATATATATATGATATAATATATATATATTATAAACCTGTATGTATTTATTATATATATATATATCTATATATATATATATGATATATATTATATATATATATATAGTAGTATAATATAATATTAATATAGTAGTATATATATATATATATTATATATATAGTATATATAATATTATATATATATATAGGTATATTATAATATATATATGATAGTATTATATATATATATATATATATATATGTATAGTTATATATATATATATTATAGTATATAGTATAGTATCTATATATTATGATATATATATATATATATATATATATAGTATATGTATATAAATATATATAGATATATTATAATATATAGTATAATATATATATATATATTATATATAAATTTATATATTTATATATATATATATAGTATATATATAGTATATTTAGTATATTAATAATATATTATATATAATATTATATATATATATTTATTATATATTATTAGTCTGAGGCTATCTGAGAGGACATGCTCGTGGAGGAGGAGTGAAAACTATGGTCATATTATTACGTGAATTTCTCAGCAATATAATATAATTATGAGTATTAATATGACATGACATTATATAATATATTATATATAATTATAATATATATATTATATTTTATTACATTAATTTATTATATTAATTATATATAATATATATATAATATTAATATAAATTAATAATTTAAATTATATAATATATATTAGATATATTAGTTATTATATAGTATATTATATTAATAATATATTAATAGTATATATAGATATATAGCTAATGTTAATAGTTATATATATATATTGATAATATGATTTATAATTATATATTTAATATTATATTACTATGTATATTATTAATAATATATTATATATTAAGTAATTATTATTATATAAATATTATTTTATAGTTATATATATATAGTATATCTATATATCTATATATATAACTATATTTATATATACTATATAGTATATAGTATAATATAGTTATAATATATGTAGTAATAGTATTTTATAATATAGTGATATTTATAATATTATTATATTAGTGATTATAGGTATATATATATAGTATGTATATATATATATATTATATATACTATTATATTTATATATTATATAATATATATGATATATGTATATATTATAATATTATTATATATTATATGTTTATAGTTAGTATTATAATAGTATATATATATTAATTATATTTTTTATATAAATAATTATTATATTATATTGTATTTTCATATTATATATATATATAATTTATTTCATAAGATATTTTAATAATTTTAGTTATAATATAAATTTTCATTCATAATATAATTATTTTGATTCATAACGTAATGATTTCGATTCATATATAATAGTAGATCAATATTAGTTATTAATTAATGTATTTAATTATGGAGTACCATTTATATATAATAATTGCAAATGTTGTGTACATTACTGATTTTATAATAATATATTTATAATCTTAGGCAGTTCGTCCGAAAGCATCATGACATAGTAACTAAAACATATTTATAAAGTCCTTTTAAATCTTACCGGGGTCTAATCTACTCTATTCTATTTTAATAATGTCTTATTATAGTGAAAGTTCTTATGGAACTTAATAAAAATATATATGACCAATTGTATTGTTTTATTGACTAGTTGTTTGATATTATTAAACACCATTAATATATATTTTAGATATATAAATCTTATGTGGTCTGGCAGAGTTAAGCTCTCAATTCAACACCTTTTGACAATGATTGGTTATCGTTTACCCTTTAATCTTAACTTGCAGGACGTTACGTTAGTATATACTAATCCTATACAACCTTCAAATTCTCTTTTCAATTTACTTCAGGGTCTAGAATTTTTGGAATTGAACAGAGTAGTGCGGACAGTAGAGATTTGAGTTGCTAAATATCTGATACTGGTTTTATTTCTGTTCTAGAGCTATGAACAATTTCTTCTGGATGGTTGTTGTGATTATTTATTTCTTTTTAGCGTGGATCTAGAGCCAACGGAGGCGCAAGATGGGGAGTGGACGAAGTCCACCTCCTCACCCTAGAGAATAGAAATCAAGAAAACAAAAAAACATAAAAAAAGATTATCCTATTAGATGGGGTTCTGATATGGGTTACATTGTTATTTTTATCGTCATATTCTTATTTTATGTTAATTTATATTATTAAAAATCGAATCTTAATCTGATCAATCTGTGCACAGATTCATCAGGGGTTCAGTATTAGCGTGAATTGAGTTCTTTTCGCATTATATATATTCTTAATAAAATTTGATATAATATTCAATAAATCAAGATGAATGGCTACTCAAAACGTTTTTTCAAGCAATTTTAAATTTTTCAACTATAGTGTCTAATATATATAACTTCTCTGTGTATCATTATTTAAATATTGTGCATTTGTGGATCATTTATTAACTCTGTTTTTCTCTGATTTCTTCAGGACATATATTTATTTGGTTTTACTTGGATGGGTGTGGTTGCCATAAAGTTATGTGGGCTTGGTTGTGTGGTTGTGATGTTTTATCTCTTGAGAATGGGTCACATTGATGCACCATGTTGTTTGGGAATTATTTTGTGAGTTACGCTCTCGTAACACTATGTGATTTGGATTATATGGTTACTACCCTTTATTTCTGGGATTATTCATTCTTATTGGTAGCAGCTAGGCTGTAAGAGGGTGGGTCACATTACATTGATAATGTCTTTATTTTATTTTAAATATATATAACCATTAATATTAATTTTAATTTTTTAAGTATTATATTACTTACCGATTTCTAATATTTATTTTTTATAAATTTATATTTATTACGAATATATATTTATGGGATATTTTGGATAATAGTTTGTTTAAAGCTTTCATGCTCTTCAACTGGATAAATGTCTCCTATTAATTCTCATTTATTTAATACTACTACTCTTTCTTCTCGCCAGATCCACAATCACTTAAACTTAACATGGATAGATACAATTTCACATTTAGGTGAATACTATTATTGAATGTTTCCTAATAACTCATATATATTATAAATTTATATAGAATACTTTATATTTTACTATTACGGAAGCAGAGAGGAATTCTGAAGAGTAGAGAGAGGAGAAGAGTGAAGGAAGAGAGTATGAGTTGGGGTATAGTATATAGTGAGTATAGGTAATAGGGAGAGATAGAGAAGATACAGAGAGAGAGAGAGTATATAAGTAAAGAGAGAGATAGAGTAATGAAATTTAAATATATGTTATATAAGTATTGAAGTGAGAAATTTTTGTTGGTATGGCTATTATTATATATTTTCATACGTTTTCAGATTAAGAAATAATATTTCATTGATTAGTAGTATTTCAAAGTGTAAGTTAATAATATTTGTTCATCTTTTGTATCAGATTAAGTATTCCTATAGAAACTTTTGATATTCTAGAAGAATCAGGATTAGTACACTTTACTACTAATTTTTTTATTTCATTCTTCTAGTAAAACTTTTTTAAATTATGATATATTTTTCTTTAAGGTGAATTTAAATAGAGTAATAAATAAGTTAAATATAAGATTTTAGTTTATATACTATATATACGGTATTATATATATATAGACTTAATTATAGGACTCACTTTTCATAATGTTCCCTTATTAAAATCATTCAGCCGTTTTAGATCAGTATAGCTTAACTTTTATTTATAGTTTAGGTTTCGGTATTAATTAGAATAAATGGAAAAAAATTGAATTGAGATTATAGCTTTGTTTTAATAATTGTGAAGTATACATTATACAAATATGATATTTTTATTTATGAGATATTTTTTATTTAATGCCTGGAATATTAATTTAAGATCATATGCTTATATTTATTTTAAATTTCATGATTAAATTAATATTATTTAATATAATATAATACATATATGCTATATATAGAATCATTAAGTATTTGATATATATATATATATATATATATATAGTATAGTATATTTTAATATATTAATAGTATATATATTATTTACGTTAGACATGGGAAACTAAATTTGTGTAACAACCCGTTCGACAAGACCCATACATTATTAGTACTAATTGTAATCTAAAATTAAACGTATAGACAGCTAAACAGGAAATTAATAACAATTATTTGATCAGCATTAAGTTCAATTACTTAACATGGATGATTTACTTGAAAAAAAAATTTATATTAGTCTTCTATAGTCTATTGTAGAATTAAAACCTTAGGATATTATTACTATTATATTATATAAATCTATTGATACGTTACAGAAGTATTTAAGAACTCTCTTATTACACCCTTTGAGCAGTATTGCTTCTCATCAACCTTGCATTTAGCGTTATCAGATTTAGCTTAGCTCTCTATCTTTTAACCCATTATAAATATTACTGCCCGTAGTATAGCACGAGAGAATATAGAGTTTAAACTATTATAAAATACTGGTTTTTATTTATATCAACATGTTCTGAGAATTTATTATTTTTTTATTATATTTATTATTCCTTTTTTAGGGGTTGAGCCGCGAGTGGAAACGAGGAGGTGATGGAAACGCAGTTACCCTCACTCCCTGGTAAAGAAAGAGACAAATACCCCATTATAGACTTATAATAATTAGCTGTTACATTCTTTTGTCGTTATTATCCTTGAGGTATATCTTATTTTTTAGTTTTAATAAAATAAAATTCAGACATTTTTATGTGACAACTCACTTAACGTTCATATTATATGTGTTTTAAGCGGATATTTTAGAAGTCTCCTTGTACTTCTTCTCAAAAAAAAGTAATCATTATTTAACATTAACATTCGATTATTCTAAAGTTAGAAATGACAATATTTTGAATTATTTTTATCAAAGCGTATTTATTTATTTTTTTTTTTTTAATTTCATGGTATAACATTTCCTGCATGATTATATAAATATATTATTTATTTTCCTGTAGCATGATTTATTTGTTTTTTTGTTATTGAATGCAATGTTAGCTGTTTGGGAGGTTAGAAGATAAAAATCTGAATTCTAGTGATTATTATAGTGATTTTTAAAATGGTTTATATTAGATATAATATATATATTGAATTATATGATATATGTGTTAATAATATGTATAAATAGATAATTTCATAATATGATAATATAATATATTTATATATAATAGTATATTTTTTTTAATGTAAATAATATAATTTTATTTATTATTTTATTTGATATTTAATATTTCTTTAATTTTAAAATTATATATTATATATTAATTAATTATATTATATTATATATTAATATAATTACTATTTATATTATATAAATTATATTATATATTTATTATATTAATTAATATACATATATATATAAATATAAGATAATATTTATATTATATATTATAATAGTATAATATTATTCCTTAATATTAACTTGATAATAATACTTACCTGGAACAAGATTTCTTATATATCAATTAATTACCTTAGTGGCGGTATTTAATTCAATAGAGAAATCTTATTTTAGAATTGAATATTTACATGCCTATATTCTTTTCTCTTTATATACACTTGTTATCCAGATATTAAAGAAGTATTTTTATTAATATTTACCTTTAATCATTAAATTATATTATCAAATATTTCTAAAAAGATTTTTATTATTTTCACATTTTTCTTTTCATATGGTACTCGTGTACTGTCTTGGTCGGGGACAATGTTCTAGGTTTTATTTGTAATAGTTTTATTCTCCCAACTGTCTCATCTTCCCGCCATTTCTCAGATTGAATATAGTGTAATCTGCATTTTCCCACCACATGTGGTTATATTAAGTATATAATATATATTAATTATATATATTATAGAATATATATATATACTATATATTAATGATATATTATATATGTATATATTATTAAGTATTATATATAAACTATATATTATATATATATAATTATTAGTATATATATATTTATACGTTAATATATATATTTTAGTATATTATAAATATATTATTTATTATATATATTATATATAATATAGTATATAATAAGTATATTATATTATAAGTATTAATAATTATATATAAGTTTAATGTATATATAATATATAATATAATAGATATTATTAGAGTATTGTATTGTGTTGACATCCGCATATCCGTGCACTATTACCGGCTATTTCCGCAGATCTATTCCGCATTAAAAATTTGAACATTATCAGCATTTCCATCGCATTATACCTCAAAATCTCTAAGAAACATCCGCAATTAATCAGACACTACCTCAACATATTACCCGCATTACCTACAAACTTCAATCACGACTTATACATCATTTACATAGCATTTTTTGTCATGTATGATAGCGGATTGTTGAGATATATTATAATATATTAATATATAAAGTATATATATTAATATATATAATATTATATATATATATTATATTATTATATAGTTTAGCACGATGCTTAAGGTAGTTTCGTGAGATAGATTAAGTTATGTATGTATATATTATATATAATATTATGATATATATATATATATTAAGTATATTTATATAGTATTAATATATATATTATATATATATGATAATATTATATAATATTTAATATTTTATTATATATTTTATAATATATGATATATGTTGTTACCGTTAGTGTGTTTCCAAATGAGTGTCATAAATAATACATGTAATTTTTTTTTTATATTTTTGTTATTCTATAACCTGTATATATTTTATGGTTTATAATATTGTAATAATGATAATAAGCTCTGTTATATAATATTCGTAATAATATAAAAATATTAAGTACATTTACAAAATTTCAGAAATTTTAAATCCAAATTATGTTTTGATTTATTTTTTCAGAACACTGTCAAAATATTTACTGCCTATAGGTGAAGTAACGGAAAGTCATGTATTTCCGTTGATAATAACTGAGTACAAATATACATAAATAGAATTGTTTATATTATACTTATTTAAATCTGATTAATAATACATTATTTTTAAAATAATTTTAATTTATAATAAGTTTATGTTCAGCAGGCCCATTATAATATTAGATATTTTAAATCAATTCTTTCATATTTCTTCTCTAAGTTATTAAATTATACACCAATCAAACAGCAATGATTGAGGAACGTTCTGAACAGTATAAAAATTGAATGAACTTCAATTAAGCAGCATGAATTTTGTTAGCTTCACTTTTCTGAAATACATAGCTTTGGTATGAGTGTCTGGATAGATAATTTAGGTAGTATATCTTGGTCACGCAAAAAAAGCGATATTTTCAAAATGTCTCTATTGTGAGAGAAAGGCAGAACACAGTCCTCCGTCTTATAATATTGATTATATTGAATTGATATATCTTTTTTGTGATGTGAGATTGTATCAAGAATTGGAAAAAAAGCTTCGTATATAGTAAATATACTATAATTTTAGTAGATTTAAAGATAAAAAAGGACTTATTAATAGTATTAATTAATATACAATAAATTATATATTAAGTTTTTTAATATTTTGAATTTGAGAACTCATTAGATACTTTTTTAAAATATTTTCTTTACTGTTTTATTATTACATTTCACTCACTAATTAAATTTTATCATTATTTTTAACTTATGATATATATAATGTCTTAATAATTAGCAGCACCTAATTGCTAATATTGCTTTTCTTGTATTATAGGACCTCGACGTATTATTTATTATAATATTATTATATAGTATTAGTCTATACAGTATGTTGGTTACAAGTTCTTGTAGCTGTTATTTAAGTGTTTTATATTTTTAAAAGTATTTATACTATCATTATATAAAAAAGAATAATATAATATAAAATAATCATAATTATATACTGCTACAATATTATTTATAAAAGTTGAATTAGTTATTAGTCATTATATCTTTTATAGTTTACGAATATGCGCAAAGAAACAAGCTGTAAAGGTTATATTATATAATTAATATTAAGAATATAATTTACTTTAACAGTTTAATAAAAAAAGATTTTTCACTTTTACAGTTTCACCATTCACTAATTAAAAATTTTCTTTAAATTTAAAAACTTTCTATAAATTTTTATATTTATTTCTTAGAGGCTGAAGAGTTAGAATAGATATATTTTTTTAAGCAAGTCATTGCTTTTCCAGTCACATTTTCCACGTGAACTCAATTTATAGTGAGAAATCTACAAACTCTTATTTCTCTTCAGTTACATTTCCGTTGCACACTAGGTAAATTAGGGATCAGAAGATATTTTTGATATTTCTACCGGAGGTTCAAATTGACTTAATTTCATTCATTATATCTCCATAATACAATTGAGAATAATGATTTTATTATTCATAACACCTAGTTTTTATAAATAAATACATTAAGTTATATCCATATTTTATTATTTAAAAATTTATAAAATTGTAAATATATACTTAGTATTCAAATATTATCGTTTATTATAAATTTTATATATGTAGACCTTAAGAATAACATGCTCTTCACTTTTGTCATGGTTAAAATTTAATTTGATTTAAAAGTTATAGTACTTTTGTTACGTCACCACTTCAAACTTATTATTAGAACTATAAATTGAATGTTTAAAGATTTATTAATATAAAAGTTTAATTTCAATAATTGAATAATAAAAGATTTACTTTTTACTAAGTTAATTCTATTATTTACTAATAACCTTTTACAAACGATATAAAAGCCCATGTTGGAGGTATGTTATATATTTGCAAACATTTACTATGCTATTAATTTAGTTTAGTAGTAATATGAAATTATATATTAATATATATATGTTATATATAATATACATAATATATATTATTATTAATAATATATTAAATTTTTATTTATTATTAACTATATAGTATATATACTATATAATATTTCTGTGGAAAACTTTAAAAAGCCTTATAACAAGAATTTGAGCTTCAAAATTAGTGGTGGTTTATGAAGTCAGGGACAAGGCAATGCAATGATTATAATGGATTTATGCTTGTATTTAAGCATTTATCTTTAACAAGAAAGTTAATGCTAATTAGGATTTATTGATATTATTTGGATATTTCTATCTCTTTCTAAAAAGTTTCATTGTCCTTTTTCAATATGATACAGTTTACTTATTTTGAAATTAGTATGTTTGAATATGATATAAGCCTAGTGGGAATAACAATTATATAAACAGTTATAAAAAGTAATTTCTGGTACATATACATTAATTTAAGATAATGGAATGTATATTATTTTTCAAAATGTTAATTGATTAATCATTAATTCAACAAAAAGATTATTTTATAGTCAGATCTAGATTATATTTTATATATAAATAGGATGTTTGCTCTTGAAAATTAAATTTAAATATATTTTTTGGATTTATAGATAATATGGTATTAAGTATTATTGATGATCGCCATACGTTATACTGTCTTTTTGCTTGATTTATATTTTATCATATTATTTTTATTTTGTATATTCAATATTTTTTTATATGTTGTTTGTGTTTCATATATTATGGTAAAAAAAAATTAGTTCTGAAGAGGAGACTATAGGATATAGAGTCTCGAAACGTAAAATTTTGCGGCTTCTTAAGTAATATTATTATTTAACCTTATATAAGATAGTTTCTTCTATTATTTATTTTATTTTTGTAGACAAAATATTATCCACAGATATAATAATACATATTAGTATAATATTATCAGTAGTTAACATTTCTTACTGCTATTACCTGGACACCACGGTCACTCAGACATTTATATACTAAGACCCACATAAAAATTATTCATATATACAGGTACGCATTATAATATATATATATCTTATAATAGATAATATGATACTAACTATATGACCTCATTATTTAATATGTAATATTGTAATATTATACTATATATATATAGTAATTATATATTTATTGATAGATAGATTAAGAAATATTATGAATTAATAAATATATATACTTCTAAAGATTCTAGAATCTGACATAACTTTATTTAATAATAATTCATAGATAACACAAGTTAATATAATATATAGGTAATTATATTTCAGAACTTCGTGGACTACATGAAATGTACATAATAATTGATTCAAGATAGTATACTCACTAACGACACATAGATTAGAACCAAAAACAATCAATAGCCCGTTATCACACTCTAGTCTATTCATATTAGAACCATTTAATCGAACCTTAAATAAACATATAACTCCATATACTTCAAAAAAGTATGATATTTTAAATAATAAATAATAAATAAAAAAATCTTATGTGATAACCGTAGATAAAGTTGTCTGTGTAATTTATATCCGTCATCATACTGTATGGTGCATTCCTTATCATTTACGCAGTTATAATTCCCCGACGTATGACAAGTTTGAACACAAGATATACAATAAGACTCACTCACCATACCATTCGAAAGGATGAAGTTAGTAAAACATGAACGTAAATCGAAAGGTGAATTAGTGTAACTGCTCCAGTCTGTATAAACTTCAATTCGGAAAATCTTACACAGGGAACCAACACCTCATTATAACACACATGTAATTAACTCAGATTTCCCTATATTTTCTACAGGCCTACATGGTGATAAAAAACCCTCTTTAGAAATTAGACGTATTCAATATCAAATACCTATGAAAATAGAAGTAGAGAAATAAGTAGTAGTTTTTACGGTACAAAAAAATTCATAAGATTAGCGTGATCGGAACTATTTTACACACTGTTGGGTTATTGGTCAAAGTGAGATGACGTTGGATCTCGTTCCGCCTATAGGGCATGGTAGCAAAGTTAAGCAAAAGACATGTTTTACGACCACACCTGATTAAGACTTTGGCAAATAGCGGAACTCATTCTTTCCTTTTCCTGCCGAATAACAGTTCCGAAGTGGAAGAACTTATGAAATCTCGGCCATTTACTTAATTATCACTAATGAATATACTATACATAGATAACCTCAGTTTTTTTCCCATTCATGCAAATCAAACTATAGAAGTATATCTTATTTAGGATTTTACATTTTTTTATTTTAACTGCACTCTTGCTTAGATTGCTAATTTATCAAAATTAACATTCGCGGAAAAGTAAGTTATATTTTTTATTATCACAGATAAGTTCAAATTTGTAAAAATCTTGGTATTATCGGATGGAAAGAGTGAATTAGTGGGGGTCGCCGACCCACACCCTGGTTAAAACAATACTAAAATACTTAAAACTCGGGAAGATATATACATCACACAGACACCACACACACATTTATATTATAATAGACTAGTTCGATATTATTATATGTCGTACAAGCTATTTTAGCATAACTTCTAACCAAAATAGTTATGATTAACAGTACTATATATATATGACCTATAAAAGTTATTAAAACTCATATAAAACCTAGTATACTATGCGAGATATTATATAGGATTAAATTCACTAATTAAACAAGGAATTAAATTCACTATGCATCCGACTCCTCAGGTACAACTGAAATTACATATGAAGCTGATTTAAAGGTGTATCATTAATAAGATTGTTGAGCTTACTATTTTGATTTTATACTAATTTCTTTTCCTTCATCCATGGTTTTGGATCGCAGATCAAATAGACTAAATTTACTTGTTTATTTGTGTATATAAGATAATGGATGGGCACTGACCCGTCTCTCTAATATTATTTTTTATCTCAAATAAATATACAAAATCACAAATTATACTTTATACCGAAATTGTTCAAAATGATAATAGAGATTTGTTTAGTGCTTCTCACCATATATGTTCTTTACTTTCCTGCCTCAAAGAGTTTCTGCTCTTACAATTATTTAGAATAAATGAGTTAACTAGAAAAGCGACGATATTTTTATTATTAGTACTATACTTATCTTTAGTACAAATTCATTGTCCAATATTCCCTGCTCGATCTAAAGCAATATAAAACATCCTCTCTGGCTGTTTTTCCAAAAGGTTCATTCCAATGTATCAGATACGAAATTATTACATAATTTTAACTTTTCTCTCAAGAGTTTTTAAAGTTGACTATATTTTATTCGTAGAAATTTATTTTCATTTTTAATACATCTCCAATTTGCATCGTTTTTTTTGCTTAATGCTCTTCACTAAACCTGTTGTCTAAGGGACATTACACCTCTCGTGAAATGACGTGAGAGGTAGTAAATAGAGTTCATGATTCCAGCTCTCCCCTTATGTATATAAATTTTAAAGTGTACTTGCGTTTAATTCGGGAAAATAACTAACAACGAGCGCACCATAAACGAACATCAGAAAAATAAGTTTTCTATAATATATGTACTAGATACAGAATAATACTTGTATAATATATCATGCCGAAGAACATATAAATTAAATTCAGACTATATAACCTAATTGATTAATAATTTATCATGTCCTATATATTTAAATTAATTTCATAGACCTTTTCTTACTTCAACTCACAAATCAATTAATAAATTACTAATTTTACAATGTAGATTCGTCCTGTCTAATGATAAATATCTTTTACCTTAATTGGTATCTTTGCTGCTAACGTTTTAGAAACAAAGAGTAGACTTAGTTTTTAAACTATTATTAATTATTACTTATTCTGGCCAGAAAATGATTACAGTTAACACATATGTCTCTCTTTGTTAGTATCGGGAATGTTTATTATACTTAATTGTCACGGATAGACCTTTTTCGGTACTTGCGTGTTACAAGATTCTTGGTTTTAACGTTCTTCACATATAGAATTTTCAACATTCTTCATTCCTCCCAATTTGGGGAGATAAGAGGTAAGAACGATGGGGGCACCCGAGTAGAGCTAGTAGCATTCAATTCTCACTGTAGTGATTGATATACAAATTCACACGAGAGATTCTTATAATACTTCTAGGCTAAAAGCAATCTCTCCTGATTTTTCCATTTATTTTTAAATATCTTTCTGCTAGCAGAATGATGTCACTAATTATGAGTTATTGATAAAAGAAAATAATTATAATTAACCCTTAGCAGTTTACTATTAAACATAATAAATCTGAGATCCATTGCGCAAAGAGATGAACTGTTTCTATGTTTCCTCGCTTTATTCTTTTGGAGCGGGCCATCACAAATGCTCGGTTTCAGTACTTTATTAACACACAAACACAGGAGCAATTTGAGCTTTAGTTCGTTCCTGCATAGAGGTGAATTTGAATATTTTGGGGTCTTCGGTGTTATGTGATCTTTTGATTCACTCCAAATTATCATAAGAACTTTTATTTATTTTTAGCAGGCGGTAAGGTATGTTGGGGGGTATTTTTTAATTCCCTTCCCATAATTTTTCTTTCCCAGCCAGAGAGTTGAACACTTCGCAAAATTTTTTTTGTTCTTTTATTTATTATTTTTTTTGAAATTCGCTTTGTGATATCTGTTTCGATTACGGCTGTTCTTGGACTGTTGGCAAGCTTTTATTTTTTCACTCTCGTGGTCTTCAACGACTCAGCTGCCGGACACAGATCCTTTTTGTTTGTTGTTTTTTGTTTTTTTTTTTGTTTTTTTTTGGATGTCAAATCTAATTTCATTATTCATACTTATTTTGTCAAGTTGAATTTATACAACTTTATTTTTAAATTTCTTTGCATAAAAAAACTTTCTTCACCGCTACCTACTTACGTTTTTTAGTATAAAGCTAATATTGATTAAAGTTCTTTTCACATTATGTAAGCCAACATTTTATGACATTTGTGGTAATTCCCAACTTGATAATTTATTTAACATCTTTCATTAATGCACTTGAACATTATTTCTAATCTGGCCCTTTTTAAAAAGGTTGTAATGACTGATTCACTCTGGGTCACCAAATATTTAGCGCGACTGATTGATCCCATGCGAGCGTTCATTAACTTTGTATGTAAAACAAAAATTTAATTATCTGGAAGGCGCTTAATTTAGCTAATTACTTATAAAAAGATTTCTATCAAACTTAGTATGTATGAGAGTGTATATTGCATTAATGTTTATTATATAAATTTATCTTTTCTATCAGTGGTTTGAAATCGAAGGCAAGATCATCTCAGATTATATTTTTATTTAATATGTATACTATAAAGTTACATAGGAGTTTGGACTTGTGGAAACCGACAAGTGACCCTCGACACTTATAATTGTTCGTGAAGTGATCCAGAAATCCTAAATATTAGTATGCTTATGCTAATCAGATAACATTTTTTCGAACAGTTTGGCAGTAGTGTGTAAACATACGTGACAATGTTGCATTGATAGACTTGTAGCAAAAGAAAAATCGAGATTCAACCGTTCTTTTCTTATTGATAATGACAAAATTACACTTTGAGATGTACGATCGACTAACGTATTCAAAACGGACACTAAAAGAGATTTGTTTCTCTTTTATAAGAATTATTAATTATAATAATATAAGTTATAAACATTCCTTTAGTTTTAATATAGATAATAGCATTATTAATAATTTGTAGAGTGGCCTAAGGGCGTAACGCCCTGAAGACGCGGATTGTTAACGCTCTGGTGTTTGAAGAGGCTCTTTCACTCACCGTGTGCCTCATATGGTCGCTATATTATTTGCCTGGTATGTATTAAATTATACTCTCTGTTTGGGTTTTTTATTTCTAGATTGTGAGATATGGAATCATAATATATAAGGAAGGAAAACATAGTTATTATGGTCTTATCTTTATAGTAATTGATATTGAAGCAATTTTACCGTACTTAAGAATAATCAGCATTAGCGGTGGACCATATTTCGCTCTTCGCATGTCGTGTCATTAATTATCTAAGCATCTCTTGTGTCGTCCGAAAAAGAGTGTCTAGCGTAGCTTTACAATTATAGAGTAAAGATTATAAAGCATTTTATTGTATATATTTATATAGCTTATAATATATATAAAATTATCAATACTTATATATTATACTAATATATATATATTAGGGTGACGCAGACTATTATATATTAAATATTACTTTATCATCAAGGTTGTGTAACTGAGCAGAAAAAGATTTGAACATTTGTGCAATATCCTGAAATTATTGTTATCGTTATTTTATATTTATTAAAATTTTATAGTTTGTTATATTGAAAGTTTTTCCAAACTTTGTAAGTCATGAAGATATATAATATATTATTATATTTATTAGATTAATTATATTATATGTCTTTCAATCTTTACTTTAACAACTTCCAGGAAGCCGGCCCTAATGGATTCTAGCATCTACTCTTCTGGGCCAGGAAAACTTCACTCACTTAAGGCACTTCCAAAATCATTTTTTCTCTGGTGAGCTTCAATGTCTGCGGCCAGTCCATCGGGGATGGTTAAACTCAACTCTCAGGGAGGGTGAGAGCCCTTTTTCAATAGAACTTAGCATCGGTTCTTCCATTGCAGCTCTCAAACTCGTTTTTTACTCAGAGGTCTTCCAGAGATACGTAGCTTCTCACTTTAGCGCAGAAGATTCTAACGTCAGGACAAGATAATGAAAAAGTCAGAAGGAAAGGACCGGGTTGTTTTGCTACCTGTCGCCCTATAACCATTGGAAGAAGATCTTCATTAATTTTTTGTACGAACATTTACAACTTTTTCATTTCAAACTTTTCATGTCACTGGACTTCATATAATAAATTCCATTCTTTATCCAATATATATATATCCAAATCATTTAATATTTCTATACCAACATAGAACCAATTATAAAAATTTTTTTCTATCTTCTTAAATTATTTTTTGTCAAAACTCCCACACTGTTAAATTTCACGGAAGACAATAGAAATTATTATAAATTGTGTTGCTGCTCTACTTGAAATTTATAAAATTTATTAATCTTGTTTAAATTTATATTTAATTTTGATTTTAAATTTCGAAATGTTCAACAAATTTAAAATGTATAAACTTACCAAATGGTTAATTTTTTTACTTTTATTTCAAATTCAATGCTCCTCTACTCTCTTTTCTGTTCTCAACGAGAACAATTCTGAAGAGCTTTCTGAAGCGTCTCTCCAATTATTCTCGTGTATCTGTTAATTCTCTAGTTTCTATCTTTCCAGCTGTTTTCATTGCGGTCCGACTCCCATCGGGTCAGAAATCTATATATATTAAAATAAAAATATATATATATATTAATATATATATAATAATATAGTTATATATAATTAATATATAATATATAATATATAATAATTATATAATATCAACATTCGCATTCGCATCTCCGCGGATGTTAAATCAATCTGCTGTCAATCATAAGATTATATGTATAATATAGTATAATATATATTAAATTAGAAGTAACTTGTTTACTTAAAAGGTATTTTCACCGTGAGAATAATAGTATAATATATTATAGATCTTAGGGTGAACGATAGCTGAGTGTAATCGTATTTTTATATATTATATTCAACGGTTGCACTAATTATAGAGCGTTGAGGGATTTAACAAAAGTATTTATTTATAGATTTAATATTTATTTTTATCTAAAAAAGGAATAAACATTTAAACGTTTGATAATGTCTAAAACAATATTATAAATATATTATATATATATATATAGAAAGAATATTTGAAGTAGAGTCAGGGATTCATCTTTTACGGCTACTCAGCGGGGATTTAGACGGGGGGAGGTTACTTTCGTTGTTGGTAACTCGCGGGTGCGGGGTGCGTGATCTGAGCTCTCACTGGGGAAATATTATATTCCGATTTTTTAGTTCATGTGCTTTGAGTATGGGTATCGGTAGTCGCTCTTAAAATAAGGAAAGAGATAGATAGTAGTTTTAATATAAAAACTTGTTTTTTTATATATTTTTATTACATATAGAAAATTAATCTTTTTATTAAATTACTCCTACTTAATGGTAGGATTTAAACCAAATGTATTTATTCGATTATAGTGAATATCTTAAGAAGCAACAGATGCGGGTGACGAAGAGTTTCTTAAAAATTAATTCATTTGATTCTAATACTTTTTTATGGGTGGATTAGTTTATCAGCTTAGTAGGGTTATTAAGTATCTTATTTCTTCATCCAACAATAAATTGGTTTCTAGGACCATTGGGAAGTGCTCAGTTGTTGAAAATTCTCAGATTATAAACATTATATGGGAGCAATAAAATTGTATGCAGATTTAGAAAGTATAACTATTAGTTGTTAAATACAACAGCATATATACTCTATTACTCAGATGAATTTTAAGTGAGTACAAGGAGTACGATATATTCTTGAATGTTGTATTATTCATAATCTATAAATTAAGTTTCTATAATTATTGTAAACTATGAGTCTTGATATAAACTCTAGCTGATAATCACTGAGTCACCATTAGCTATTCTTAACTTAATATATGATAACTGTTAAAGGAATATCTAGAAGGTGAGGTATATATAATTGTATAGTTATATAATAAACATATTAACCTCAATTTTGTATTTAATAAAACATGATGATTAATAAAATAAATATAATATTATTATTTGATTTTGTATAATAATTACTATATCTATCATATTTTTTAGTTGTTTTTTTTATATACTATTTATATAGCTTGAATTGTTAATTGTTATAATTATGTTATTATTATTATATAGTTTATTTTTTTTGTAGTTATTATATATAGATTTATGAGTAATGGTATGAGTATATAAGAGAATTTGAATTAAGTCCAGTAATTGGCATGCTTTTGTCAAGGTCGCGGTGACTTAACTATCAGACTATACACTATATTACAATATCCGTGTCAGCTTGCAATCTCAGAACACTTCTTGACACCGTGTACACTCACTCTCTAACTCTAATCCCTAAACCTTTTCAGCTCTTTAGTCTGAGACTCCACAAGATGCTAGAATTTCTCACCGCTAATCATGTTATAAATGATGTCAACTACAACTTTATTTTACATATAAACATATTTCGTACTTTAAAGGGTGAATGATATGTGCCTTATGTAGTTCATTAACATAATAATAACTCCTTATATAATAGTAAAAATCTTAGATCTAGAATCTCGAATATCGTACATATAATTTAATTTATGTCGATTATGTATTACTTGTATGGTTTAATAAATATTACTTTCTATCCTATAACTATCTTATACATTAGTACTAACTATAGTTTGCTATGTTCTGTACTTTAATAACTGTGTTATCTTATTTAACTAACAGAAACAGATTTTCCACGATACTTTTTGAATACTTCTATTAATATTCAGAGCTGTTTAAATTTCATCTCATACAAATACTGTGAGGTTCCTCTTAAATTAGGTGATTTGACAATTTACACATAACTTTGATATGGTTCGGAGGTCTCTTCTAATTACTGATAGTGGGTAGTTGAGATGCGAGAATCAATGTTATAGCATTCTCACGATCTGGAGGCAACTAAATTAAAAGAACCACAACACATATTTCGGTTACTGTCCAACATTTAACTTTGTAAACTACAAACTTGAATTTTAAAATCCATTATAGTTCACAAATTTTAGCAGATAACTTAAATTTTATAAAACCTAGGATTTGGCCACATAAACTATATATATATATCTCTTAATGTTATATTTAAATACTTATTATCTACTCCAACAGCTCATTCTGCTCACGCTTTTATTTCTGAGGCTATTTGATCGGCTCGATGTGAGGTTCATTGCGTGCTTTCTTACGCAACTATAATTAGGAATGACATGCGTTTGTCTGCTGTCGATGACGCAGCACTAACGAATAGCCGATAAGGGAGGAGACGTATGAATCTCGTTGAGATGACGTATACACTGTAGACGAGATTTCGTGTCCTTCTCTCGATAAATATCCTCTCGCATTCATCTGAATCATGGTTCGATCGTTGGCTTAATGTAATCTCTGCCATCCTAGAGATAGAAGACAGTTGATCAGGATAGAACACAAGAGTGATGCAATCTATGATCTCACTGGATTTGCACTGGGTGTGATATTTATCATTCTAGCTTGAGAACATAGCTCTAGACTAGAGTAATATTGATGAAACTTCATGAAAGTCAAAGCTATGAGTGTACTGATATCATTACAAATCGAATATGTATGTGTGCGACTATTGTACACTAACTTGTAGTATTCATCCTCTACTTATGTATATACACCACTATTTTACCTCTTGCCAAAAAGATCTCCAATAACTTCTGTACAAAATATCCCTTATTGCACATTGACGTTTATTTCCTAACGCCTGGTAAGTTCTCACCGCTGATAATAAAATTTCTCCAGGAGAGAATAAGTACTTTATTGAATAGATTATGCCTATAACATTATGGCAACATGAAATAAAGACAATGCGTTTCATCTAGGCTTTACTTAATTTCACCTAACTCCAATCCCTTTGACGTAATTCTGAGGCATTTATAGCGCCTTTAACAATTTTAGCTTCACCATGAATTGAGTCGTGCAGTGTTCTCTCTACGGATCACTCTCGTTAGCTGTAGTTGCGACTAAGAAATGCTTCCTGTAGAACACGGAGGTTCTTCCTCTTCGAATAGTAACGTGAAAGGTTAAAGAGAAGGCGGTAGTATTGGTACAGTCGAGGTCCTACACACTCGCACAAAACTAATTAGATGAGGAGAGATCAGTTAGCATCTCCGATGGTGAAACTTGGATGCCCCGCCATTACTCTCCGTTCATGTCATAATTGCTATCCACTCTGTATACTTGCCTCCTAAAATAATGTGCTCTCGAGAATATGCGTTAGCAACATTTCTACTCTCGAGATAGTTGGCACCTACACGCAAATGGTCCCAACCTATACGACATTAATATATTTGAAGAGCGCTTACTGATAAGATTCTAAACTATCCCTTAATGATTGCTTTGACTCTGTATTTTTCTGAGTACACTATTTGAAACTATTTCTACTTCAAGCTATATGAATCATATATATGTATATATCCTTCATTCACTTATCTTCGAATCGATCATGTGAAGAGCTTATGACGGCCGCAAACGGTTCCATAATGCTGATTATATAGATGTCTTATACTCACCACTCTGATGTTTATGTATTTAAAACTGAACCATTAAGAAACTAAGTGGGAAAAGGATACTTAGACGTCTGGTGAGCGCATTTGTCAAAATTCCAAAGCATTTGACACGGGTAGGCACTTTAGATGCAACTTGTGCTCTATTACAAATCCATCCTTTCTGGGTATATTCCTCCTTGTACGTGTGAGCTTAGATGTCCATAGTTCTATATCAACACGAGTGTGCTCTCTAACTCATTCGTGGCGTTTACTGTTATGAATGGGGTGCATACTTCACATTATGTTTTCTTCTCTATCCTCTTGTATCAATAAGTGGTGTTAACTCAGAATCGATGAGAGAGCGTTCTTGACCAACAATTCACATGAATGGTTCTGTGAGTCTAAGATTCGACGGTACAAATTTATATGTCACTACTCGTAATCTTATATGACTTGTCTACCTGCACTATTTTGAGAGTCTATTATATTACACTCGATCTTAATTCTAGATTCGATTTTATATACGAATTCATGTGATTATCTTTCCTGACCTCTCGATATATTATAATTCTGTTCATCATTCCTGTATATTCTTGGTGGTAATTGCTATCTCGTGAAATTTCTTAATTCGGTGAGTATTTACTATTGGTATTCATCTTTGATAATGTGTTTTTTGCTGATATATAGAAATTCTAGAGTAAATTGTGTGTGAATGTTCTGTGGTTTGTGATCTATGATTACCTTTTGATTTGTATATTATTCTTCTTTTTTTTCAGATCATCATACACGGATAGATTCAGTTTACCATAACGTGTTAAATTTCGCCTTTCAGTCGGTTCTAAGACGCACCATTTACTAACTTCCTATCGTACAGTTCGATTGTATAGTGTTTTCTCGTGTCTGCACTTCCGCTGGTTGAATAATAGTTATAACATTCCGTTGGCTTCGAAAAGTAAACACGAAAGGAAATAATAGTCTGGACACACTAAACGTCCTTGCGAATTCCATCATCCATATATCATATCTGCTGTGTAATTGGTGGGAGTTCTGTTTATAGTTGTGCTAGTACATTCTCTTCTGTTCTTCTCAATACTCTCTTCAAGCTATATCGAATTATAGAGAGCCTACTCCATACCGCCTGTAGTAGCGATGTACTGTCTACTCATATCTGGGGAAGTGGCCTCTGGTTCCCGGCTTTTGAAGAAGAGAATACACAATGGTCGAATACAATAGGACCATAATTGCTTATAAACTTGAAAAAGATTCGTGTAAATAACATATTCAACAGAGAGTATCCTACTCTTTGAAAAGTCTCTCATGCCTTTGGCGTGAATTTGTATGTGAGACTATATATCTCTTTAAGATTAGTTATTGAACTAAATAACTTGAACATGGGTGTGGCAGAATACCGTAATCAGAGCTAAATACTTGAATAGTACATGTTACGTCAGTCTTCACAGTAAAATCATGAGTACGGACATTGAATTTCTGTGATATGATGACAGAGTATATGCCTACCGTGCTAGTTCGTGGTCGGTCAGCGTTCCGTTCCTGTTCTCTGCGAAGCGACATGTTGTCTTGAAATAAATGTTCTCATTTTGCTGCGCTCGTGTCTATTTCAGTTTGGTTTATTCCTGCTCATATAATATCGTCGCACGAGTACCTTGCAATATACAGTTTGTCTCGGTCGGGCTTCTCAGTACTGCTGGTATATTTTACTTTTCTTAGCTATTGTTGTGTGTACGTGAATTCGTAAGTGCATACACGCAATGCCGTTCTTGCGGCAATGAGGGCTTCATTGCCCGGACTTCGGTATACACTATTCACTAGTTAGATCATAATTTTTGCTAAACATTGAGGTGTGTGAGAGAATAATCAGTATCGATAACTCAAATGATGCGGGATTTCTTCAGGCGATAATCGCAGAACTTGTAGCAGTATATATAATAATTTTAAGGTTTATTAGTGCATAGGGAAGTAGGTATAAACAGTATGATAATAGTAATTATTATTATATATATAGATTAAATTATATATATAATTAATTAATTAATATTATAATAATTTAATATATATGAATTATTAATAATAAAGTTAATTATTATTATGATGATATTATTAAGTTATAAAAATTAGATATTTATATTAATATTATTAATTATATATATACTTTATATTATTATATATATATTGTATTAATATATGATTTATATTAATTATATTAATTGGGTGAAGCGATTAATTTTATTAATATTTAATTATAATTAAGATAATTTATAAGTAATATATTAATAATATATATAATTATAATTACTAATTTAAGTATATATTAATATAATTATATTCATACATATTTTATATTATCATGAGCCTAGTAAAATATAGGGTTATCCGAAATGCTTACATTGATTACAGTATGAATTGATATTGATAATGAGGGTTAATATTTGTTATATAGAAATTATATTGAATTAAAGATTAGTAATTAGATAGTTTAGTAGAAATGATTAAGTCTATATTATGTATAGATTTGATTTAAAAGTAGTTTCTTAGATTAACTATGGTAGAAATTAAAAAGTTATATTATAAGTTATCTTATAGTCTTAAGAAGATACTTTCTTTCATTCTTTTTATACCGTTTGACTTATTAGCCGATTATTAGAATTTGTCAATTGCGGATTATTATAGGTATTGAAGAGGTAAGTGATGTTGCTTGAAGTGAAGGAAAATGACTTAGTTATATTTTGAGAGTTGATTTAAAAGTAGTTTATTAAATTTGAGTGTCATTAACCGGCTCTTAATTTTACTGATAATATGAAGATGCATTTTTATGGTGGTATTAGTAAGTTATATGTCAATGTTGGAAAAGGTATATCAACGACTTTATATTTATATTATACCTTGTATTATACTCTTATTGCATTAATCTTAAGTTGATATTAGGTTTAAGGTGACGTGAGCTAGTAAATACTTGTGTAGCTATAATATTATATTATTGGGATGGTTATCATGGTAATTTTGATTGCACGCAAAATAGTCAAACTCATTGCATAATCAGTAGAGAGGGGTATAGAGATAACAAGGCTTAATACACTAGCCTGGATCAACACATATAAGAGGGAGCGATCGTTATTAAACTGGGTGTCTACCGGGTTGATTATACAATGCTCGGAGTACCCTGACTTTATAGGTTACGTAGGATAATTTCATTGTACTAGTTAGTTTATAAGATAGTTATTGAGACATGATGGAACTCTATGTATGTGACCACACTATCGTTAAATATTGATATCAGAGAGGAGCCATCGATGGCGGTGAGGCTCATTGTCCTTCTCAGGGTTTCATTTGCTTCATGGTGTCTAATTTATTTACATGATATATATGTTATATACAATATATATATATTAAGTTAGATAGCTAATTATTGAAAATAATTAGTAGCTGTCTTCGTTTTATTATTAATATCTGAATTAATAATAATATATTAGGGGCCAGTGAGAATATAGATTATACACTACTGAAAACAGTTCACCCTCGGAAGTAAGGAGAGCTATAGAGAATGAATAATACTCGCGGGTAAGTTGAAGTGACATTATTAAGAAGAATATGCATCATATTAGGATGGGTGTCAGTATTTGTATGTCGTAGTGAGTGGTGTTAATAATGTATTGACTAATAGTGTGGAAGTCCTTGGTGTTATAGGACTTGGAGTTTGGAAGTGAGGTTTTGTGTATGTGTGTGGCCTGTTTGTATCTTGTTTTGTTTAGTATAAATAAATATTAAGATTGATGGTAAAAGTGGTTTTTGTTATGATGTGTTTTTAGGGTGTTTTGTTTTGCGCTCTGTGGATGTGTATTGAATCAGTATAGTATATTTGCACATTCACTTTACATCGTCGTGTATACTTACTGGGTGATGGATTTAAGAAACATTGTTCTATTTGTTGGGTGCTACTAATAAGGTATAATCGTGGGATATGATCATGGATTATTATGTCATATTTTATTATATTTTAAACTAAACGCTCAGTGTCTATTTAATTAAGTGACTATTAGTTTTATATCAAAAAATATAAAAAAAATTATATATCTATGAGTGTTATTAATATGGCAACAAAATTCTTCCAAAATTCAACATCCCCCCATAAAAAAAGTTTACAAAAAGGAAGCGAAAATTTTTCAATTAGTCATTCTTAGAAAAATAATTCTAAAGAATTAATATTAGAAAAGAACGGAGTGAAAATTAAGACCTAGTAAAGATGATAATATAGTATATTGTATCCTCAGTATATGTCACTAGACTAGTAATGCATACTTGTGTTTACGCAAGATAATTGCTAAGGCACAGTGTGACGATTACATTACATCAAGCTATTCATAGACTCTTTGAAAGTAATTTCACGAACAGATTATGATAGAGGTAAAAGTAGGAGCTAGCTCGCTGATTCGAGCTATGCTATGTCACGCGCTAACATTACAATAGCGATATAAATTAATAGTATTTATTTCATCATCAGGATGATGAATGGATCAAATAATTGAGCAACAACCAGTAATATATAGACGAGTACTATAATTTAAGTTAGATTAGGTTATTAAATAAGTAATATTATTTAATATATTTATGATTATGATAATAATATGATGATACTATATATTATAATAATGATTATGATAAGTAATCGCCTGCACATCTTATATCACTTGATTAATGAAGCTAACGTTATGATAAACCAATGATAAGGATTCATACGATTAAATTGTAATTTAATTAATATAATGAGCTTTTATGGCATCCTCAAATACTTTTTTAGACTGGTATTATAATATAGGTATATATTGACTACATACTAGCAGTAGCTAGACATTATTACAGTTTGATTAAATTATAACCTTTCACTTATGAATAGAAATTGAATAGGCCAGATTAAAAAATAATAAATTTACGGTTTATAATAATGCGCGTGTACCAAGTTCAATCCGATTTAATGCAGCATGGAAATTGTGGTTATACATAAGGTTACATTAAATAACATGATTCAATTTTGAGCCTTTTGTAAAAGTGAGATATAGAAATGAGTATTGAGTTAATTAGGATGAGATCAGAGATTAGAGAAAGAAGTAATCGTAATTACAGTTTAGAAGGAACGACAGTGAGTGAAGGGAGGAGAGGTGAAGAAAGGGGAATAATTATAAGATCATAAATGATTTTTATAGTAATTTATATATATCTAGTAGATGTAAGAAGAGTAATATAGAAATCGTCATTAAAATACCTTCCGACGACTATCATAAATTAAAAAGCATCTTGTTGATAGAGGATTCTGCGTAATGTTCAAATAATTATAGGTGCTGAAATGTATTTGCGAAATGATATTAAATTTGTCCCTTTATTTAGTTTCATAAATCACTACTGTAAATAATAAAACCTTGATATTATATTAGACTTCAAATAATTGAGAATAAGGCACAACGGTAGATTAACATTAATTAGTTCCATCACATCATGCAAAGGGGAAAAGGATAGAAGAATAACTACCTTCCAACAACTTTAAGCATAATAAAAATATTTTTGACCTTTCTTTTTTTAAGGAAAATGACTAATTTTTTACATCAATATCATAAAATTTAGAGGCATTAAATGAACTAATAAATGATAATAGAGTTGAAAGTCTTAGACAAAATGTTTTATATATTAGCATGATTTAAATTAAAAAAGTAAAAATTATAAATTCAGATAAATAACAAGAAAGCCGTAATATCTGGAAGATAGAAGTTTGTTTGTCTAAAAATTTGTCAAAAAGAAAACAAATAAGCTACTATCAAACATATTAAGGACGCATATAACACATATGAGATTTTGGGAAGAACGATCTGCCTGATATATATATTCTCAAAATCACTGTAATAAGGGTGAGTGAAGCAAATTACGATGGTAGAAGATGAGAGATAATGAGATGATCTTAGAGTATAACTAATATAAGAATAAATCTATTATCTCACGTTACCTTATATCATAATTTACATGACTTAATAATATTAAGTTTAACTAGCCTGTCTAATAATATAATAATATATAAATATTATTAAGAAATTGAGGTGTAAATCAACTCATAAATGGACATCTATAACTATATAACTAAGTAAACTATTCTACAAAATTTATTAGTATATTTAAATTGATTATATTACACAAGCTTCACTATAAATATACATCATTATTTATAAGTCATACATTGTATTTTGTTCTGTATAGCATAATAAGATTAATATATAGGAATATATAGATGAGTATATATACCTGAGTGAGAATAAAATAATAATAATAATTGAAATAATACTATAAATAACGTTTATTTAATGCAGAATATAATTAATATTTACGAAATCATTAATACCTAAATAGGTGAAACCTAACAAAAATTTGTTTAAACATGAAATCACATCATATATTTATATTCTATCTAAGCTATGTGTTAGTATTATCATTATTTAATATTATTATTATTTATTATTGATTAATATTATGAGTTGTAATTATTATTAATTTATTATTAAGTTAATTTATTAATATTATTATTCATTTATATTATTAAGTTATATTTAAAATATTTATTATTAATCTTACTATTATTATTAAGAACAAGATTGAAGTGTTATTTTTATTATTATTATTTTTAATTTATTTAATCTGGACCTCTTGGCAGTGAGTTTAAAGTGTAGACTGGAGTCTATTCTATTTTATATAATTTTAATGTATAGCTAGTAGCTCCTAATACGATGGAAGTAAGTGAGCTGGCTCTCTTATGCTGGCTTCCATGAGAGGGATACACCATTAATCACATATTTATATATTATAATTCATTTGTATTATGAGTAAAATTAACTTACGTATCTTTATATATAGTAGTTGAGCTAAAGTATGATGTATTATGTTGGTGTAGGCCATACACGATACCAATATTGCGAGTATAACATCTACACATCTTAATTCAGTATCTCACCCAAAATATTAGTAGGAGGTAATTTAGAATAGGTTGTATGATATATTTATGATGATCGTGAACGAGATGCACAAAGAAGAGATGGATTGACTTGACCGGATATGAACACGAGGACAACTGAGGAAAGACCTGACAGTAGATGCGGAACAGTGACACGGATGTAATGAAAGTGACTCATTGAGGAATAGAGGCAGACATATGTGAATCCGTAAGACAACAGAAGATGAGGAAGTGAGTTGAAACTGAAAGAGTATGTTTTTGGATTAATATTTGAGAAGGAGATAGAGATAGAGTTGCATCCTAGTCTTTGTACAGATTATGCTAGTCCATTCCTGGTAAGCGGTTGTAAGGATTGCTATACATAAGTATGTATATTCTTTAATGTAATAATATTATCTATGACAGGATGATCTTCACATTTTTTAATAATTATAAGTTACTTACAGTATTATATATATTATAATTATATGATAAGATTTTAATACGTAGATTAGAAAGGTCCTCTGATTAAAATATAAAAATATATATATTAATTTCAATCCATATTATATATTAGGTAATTTCAAAAATATATGCGTAATATTATTTTATTAGGAATATATATTAAGATAGATACTTTTTATTTAAAAAACTAGTTTTTATAGTTGTTTTATGGTAGCACGTAGTTTGATTATATATTCTCCGGAATATAAAACTAATCTAAAGATTATTAATTATATAAAATATTCAATATACAGATATCTGTACACTATGATACTATAACAGCGTGGGAGGAGTAATTCTATAGTATCTATATCCTATTAGTACTTTTGACGTCAATTCACGATTGATAGGGTGTATGCCTTAGAACAAAGCAGGTATTGTAGGTATTAGTAAGTAAAATAGATATAAGTTAAGTTATGAAGTGTACCTACTAAAAATAGAAATCTAAATATATAAGATCTAAAACAATATGAAAAATGAAGTGGATTAAAAATAATGTTACATTCATGAGATACCCATATGCTTATTCAATATATAATTATACTAAAAAGATAATAGGATGATTATTTATATATTGAGGAACTGGTAGATATACTTATGAACTATTTAAGTAGATAGTCGGAGGTATAGTATCTACCATAGTTTATCGTGGACAATATATATATATTATATAGTAATTAATAAGTATATATAATATATTAATAATAACTTTATTAATATCTTGATATTATGTAATAAATTGTTAAATAAGCTAAGTAACTATCATCTTAGTAGGTAACTGAATATTAAAGATATTACTTCAGGTAATGAATTATTAGCAGAGAGGAGAGAACAAATAGGATTACTCAAAACGAGTATATAGTAGTAGGATAATTAGCTCAAACATTAGGTATTACGGGTGCAATTATTTAAACTACGTCAAAATTTGGTGAGTAGCAAGGCAAACTCACTGTCAGCATTAGAATTCACCTATGAGACACGTAATCATGACATCTAAGAAATTCGAGGACTGAGACGTTTAAACGCTAAATAGTTAGCTTGTCGCGAGATTCCGCGTGATGGATTTTTATTTGTTGAGATTGGATCATATATGAGCAAATATTCAATCTTCTACAATAGGTAACGGTGGGTAGAAACAGATCGGACAGATATGTGCGACAACACTATCTCGTTTAGTAGAACGTCAGAGCATGAGCAATTTCAGTCCTATCTTTTGTCCTGCCGAATGTAGGTTCACGATCACACTGGAGTATTTAGTAAAAGTATGATTGATTAGTAGAATATTCTTAAGCAAATAACATCTATTTCTCAGAATTTCATCATATAAAATATGTATGTTTTATTGAATATTATCCTAGCCATTTGTATCAGTTATTCATAAGTTCTGAGATTTCTATCTGTTACTCGATATGATGGGAGTCTTATAAGATGGAAGTTTCAAGAATTATCAGATTCCTCACAGGAGAATGGTAAAATCTTCTCAACAAATATTAATTAATAATTAAAATTAAAGATTGTAGTCAACGATTCATAAACAGTACTCACAAGGCAGGATGTAGCGTTTGATAAACAGTCTATAATGCAACTAGACTGGCTATGAAGGAGGTTCTATATAAATTGTATAATTAGTTTACACACTCAGATAAAAGTTGAGTTAGATTGTATATGATTAAATCACTGAGAACGATAAATTGTACCTTAGACTTTAGATATTATATTATTGATCATTTCACAACTATACATCTTCACATACTCAGTAGCATTTTTCAATTCATAGTAATTAGGAAGCTATATTAGAAGATTACTGTCTTCTCTTGAACGTCATCTACAAATTTTTATATTCATCTATCCTTATATTTCTTCATTATTGGTGTGGTGTGCAGATTGACTGTTTGCTTCAATGTCTTTAGCCTATATATCTAATTTCGAGTATTGTTTCACAGGTCACCACATATCGTTATTTAATATGTAATCTAACTCTGCCTTTCTTAGATCTAGAATTGTTTGAGTGTAGATTAGGTCGGGGAGATCCACATCTACTTGTCAGCATCATATGTCACCGACAAAAACATTAAAGCAACAATCAATTCTACGATCAACACTAACAACAACTAACGATCTTTCTTATGTATCAAATGCGTTGATCAGCGATTATATACGACAAGCTGTCGTCAAGCCTCTTACGGATACGCAGGGTACTATAACTTCTTCGTCTTACGACGAGATTAACTTTTTCAGTCAGCCTCGAATTAGTAACTTTTAGGCCTCAATCTTCGCTCTGCGGCGAGCAGAGACAGACACAAGAGCCGTAAAACAACGCCGTCTATATTGTGCCTGTTCGCCCTAGGGTGTAGGTACCCCTTGTCATCTTTTACCTGAGCTTGATAAACTCTTCGGTAAGAGCTAAGTATACTCTGAAATTCAAATATAGGAAGGATGGGCTTGAGAATATATATATATATTTCAACCTTTAACTGTGCGTGATCTTAATGACCCAATCCCACGTGGACTTATGCTTGTAAAGAGTCTACTTTTGTCGTATGAAAAAAGTCCGACCATCGTTCAATTTATTAAGTTTATATTTAGGTCCCCACCTTAACTACTAGCCATATATATGAGACTATGTAAATAATATATGTAACTTATGTACCTGTATTTGTGATCACTTTGAAAAGTTATTGATGAGGAAAACAGGCCAAGTTATTAATCTCTTTATTTAGTAAGTAAGTCTCTCGTTAAATCTTGGATACTTTTTTTGTACTTGCTTAAAGAGCGTGTTCCTTAATACCTCGGTATAAGTGGCAATTCACCTGTCAAGGCAATTTACCTGTCAATTACAACTCGATTCCTTTTGGCAATTCACTTAGAAGGCCACTGACCATCAAAAAAAGGATTATAAATATCAATTCTTAGCATTTAAAAGCTAACCGGTTTCGTACTGGCCAAAGGTAATTCAATATTGTTCCCAGAGTCATTATAAAGATTGGTCATTTCAAGTGGGAAAAAACAGATTAAATTTTTGGGGTTCCAAACGAGTTTCCAACGTCTCTTAAACTCTACTCTAATTTACACAAATTTAACAACACCAAAATTACTTTTTTGAACTTATGTCTGTCATAATTTTATTTGCTTTACGAAAGTAATTGTTTCACACACACACACACACACATACATATACTATAATATAATAATATATAATATATTTATTATAATAATAGTCATATAACTTGTATTTGTATTTCATCTAAAGTTTTTTAAAATATTCCTAATTCTAATATCTTAGATCATCTAGTTTTATTTGCTCGTTGCTTCATGAACAGGGCCTTATTTATCACTTAGAGTAATATACAATGTATGGGCCTATTTAGAGTAAATAAATAGACACTTTTAAAATTAATTTTTTACTGTTGGAAGCTTGGAATAGTATGATTAATATTTAATATCTTAGATCTTCTTGTTTTATTAGCTGTTCTAGATCATCTAGTTTTACTTGCTTATTAATAGTCATTAGTATGATTAATATTTAATATCTTAGATCATCAAGTTTTATTTGCTTTCTAGATCATCTAGTTTTATTTATTATGTAATTTACGTGATTAGCGTATCCATACTCTATTCAATAATAAAAAGAAATTCTAAGCTTCTATTTTTGAATTCATCCTTTGTTTTGTAAGCAATTATCTAAATTCTTTTCAAATTTTCGATCATATGAATGTAATATACCTTTAAACGCTTCAACAAAGAAAAGTATTGTCTCATTGAGGTGTACCATATTTCCTAGTTTCGACAAGCGCAATCACAGAATCTGTTTATTATTATCTAAAATTTGAACATCGAAATATAAATAAAATGGTCACCTGACAAAGCTCACTTATAACAATTATAACTAATAATAATCTTCGAATTATAAATGCACCCCAACCATTCCAATTTAGTACCTCCATAAATAAAGAAAAACCCTTTCCTTTAAAAGAAAAACCTTGATATTCTGAGGTCAATATTATCCAAAAATGGAATATTATTTGATTATGTATTTGTTAGATAATTTTTAAATACAGATTATTATTAATTCATTATTATTATTAATTGTACTATTATTATTATATAAATAACACTATTTCACCTATTATAATTTAACAGTATTATTCTCTGTGAGTATTATTATTTTAATTAAGTTACATTTATATTTTAGTATTTGTAATTTCTTGATATTCATCTTTGTTTTGTAGTTCTAGTTATATTTAAATATTAGTTAAGAGAATTAAAATGAAATGTTTACTTTCATTATTATTAATCCTTATATTATTGCTTAACGTATTAATTAATTAATTATTATACACGATTATATCTAAGGAATATAAACTTAAATATTATACTTTAAATTATGAACTTTATTTGATCTATTATATATTAATACTAATATAGATATTATAATTCATATTACATATTTAGGACTGACGCATTAGAGTTTACACATGTTGAATAATTGGTTTAGTAATAATAACCATATACTATTTAGTTTTTTTATTCATTATTTGTTACTAATTTCGAGTCTTTAAGCCTAACACCCACTATTATCTAAAAGAAATATTTTCGTCTGCCAAATGATCTGTCGAGAGGTAAAAGCTCTTCCTCTGGGCCCTAGGCATCAAAGGATTGAGTAAGCTGCTTTTCACTTCACTATTTCAGATGGTGGGAACCATAATTGTATCCTATGTGAGTTAACGTTTTTACACCTTTAAGTTAACTTAAACACGTCTGTCAAGTCTGTTAGCAGATATAATATCTTAGATTAATAAAATTCTACATAATCATAATTATTCTGTTCTGCAAGGAGTATATAAGAAGAAGAAGAATTATAGATCCATAGATATTGTATATAGAGATTTAATTGAGAAACGCAGAATTGGTAAAGTAAAGATTAGTATCTTACCTTAAATTTTATAACTTTCATTATTTGAAACTTTTTCACAACCCTTTAAATAATTAAATTTTATATATAGACCATATATATACATAATAGTTGCATACCCGCAACATGAACTTTGCTATAGTATTATATTCTGATTATAATATATTAATATTATATAATTTAATAATTAATTATATATTAATATTATATAGATTTAATATATATATAATATATTATAAATATATATATATAGATATAGTATATTATATTAATTATATATTATATAATTATTAATATATATTATACAATACTTGAATATATACATAATATATAAGAAAACATATATATAACATTATATCTATATATTATTAATATTAATATGTTTAAGAATATATTCAGCCTATATTGCGTTGTGAGATTTCCCCTCTTTATTATTAATATTTTTATATGATATTATCTTTAAATATTTAAACCCTTTATAAATAAGTATTATTATTCACTTTAGCAATACTTAATACTATTATGCACTAACTGCACCAGGTGAACTGAGAATTGATCAGAATGAAGGCATATAGTTCCCATAGTTATTCCTCGTGATTATATACATTCTATGCCCAGAGCCTATGTGGCAGAATTGCAATATGAGAAGCGTAATAAGCTACTGGTATTGGTTAGTATTTATATTACTGCGGTTTTTAGGACTCTCGACACTTTGATGCGACCGGCTAGTATACATAATTCGAATGGAGTCACACTGAGTGAACTCAAAATATAGCAAGAGAAAAACCAGGAGATCGGGCCTGTTAATAGCTTTCGCGAAAAAAGTATGCCAGTATTAGAAGATTGTAGTATAGACCTCCCTTAGGCAACTATGTGTAGATTGTGGCGCACACCCTTATAAACATAATAAATTGCCATAAGAAAAAAAAAAAAAAAAATTTATGTGAAGAGTAAATAAGCATACGACCAGACATGGCATAAATTCACTATCATATTAATATTCTACAACGAATTAGCACATACAATATGTTTGTGTATCACTCTCTAGTAAATATTACTTAGTGTCTAGATGCATATAAGTGATTATTAAGAAAATATTCACCATTAAATAAAAAATAAGATAATTAAAATATAACTAAATTAATTTGGCAAATTTATTTATAATATTTATTTAGATAATAGCGGACTATATATATGAATATAATAGTTGTATAATTTTATTATGTAAATAACATAATATCACACGGCCAACTATATATTATAATATATAATGATTAGGAGGCTCGAGCCTCAGACGGGGTAACAGAAGTGGTAATATAGTAGGACGTTTTATTATCACATTAACCCTAGTAGGGTAGTGAGATAGCTGAGAGGAACCCTACCGCTCTTGAATACTACCAAATATACAAAAGAGCGGGCGTAGTATTTACGGGAGACCCTCCCCGGTAGACGGGGGGGAATTAGGTCACCCCGCGTTAGTTCCCCGGGAAAGGCTGAGAGTAGTACCTATACCGACCCTTTGCTCACGGTTTGACCTGTATATAATGTAAAGATTAATCTAGACCCAGGTTGGAATATTATGTTATTCTTATAATTATTAGTTTTTAAATTAGGCTATTTGATTTATAAAAAGACACAAAAAAGGCGGAACAAATATAATTAACTAAATAATGGTCTATTCTATTTATGGATATAAACGACATAAAATCCAATAAAAGACAAAAAGAGATCTAAGAATGATTTTAAAACTGAGTCTCTAATTCAAGTTATTGCAGCTATAAACAACTGATTAAGTTGATAAAATAATTTTACTTATTGTTTTATTTTTTTTTTACTCTAACTTATTCACTGTAATTTCTACACACACAGGAATTTTCTCAAAATCTATGCATTTTTTCGACTTTAGTTACTCCCAATTGCTCCATGTTCATTGACGATGCTTTATTACAGGGAAATTTAAAAGATTCATTTTTAAAACATATAGTAAGTGTGATGTGACGAGAAAATGTATTGAATATGAGCAGCGGATACGCCTTTACAAAAAATGCATTAACCATTTACAGATATATTGTTACATACTTTTTATATCTTGAAAGATTTTTAACAATTTCTAGGATAATATATAATATTTTGTAAATTTTTTGTTTTCTTTATTTTAAATATATATTTTCTTATAGGAAATGCATTAGGCTGATGTTGCCCAGTTAAAATATAAAATCTCCCAAAAGTACGCCCATTCGTTTTACCGCCCCTAATGCAGCCAATAATTTAGATGACCAGTGCTCAAATGCGCACACGTTGTGGTCTGCCATTTGCTTCCTTGCCAAGGGTCTCTTTGCACCCGTCTGATTGTGATAGATTAAATGGTAATTATGAGTAAGAGATAAAAACACGGTTCATAAAAACCCGCTATGAGACTTCTGCCAATGGAGTGATAATAATATATATATTATAATAATATATATATATTAAAATATATATGTGTTATTACTATTATATATTATATATATATTCTATATTATACTATAATAATAATTAATTAAGTATATATAATATTTATATTATATATAAATATAGTATATAATTACTATATATTATTCTATATATTAATATATACATATATATCTTGTAATGGGTATATTATATATAATATATAGTATAATATATATATATATATATATATTATATATATATCTATATTATATTAATATAGTTATATATATATTAATATTATAATATTAATATATAGTATATTTAATAGTATATATAAGATATATATATATTACTAACGTATATATGAATTTATAATGAATATATGTATACTAAAGTTTAATATAATATTCTTTAGATTAAATTTATTAAAAATGATGAAGGTTTAAAGCCGATATTTCGTTCTCAGTTCAAAACTTTAAGGTAAAACCTCTTATTTAAACAAAATTCAATAAGAGCTATTTGGGATTAAAAAATGATATGTTCTCTTCAAATAACAAGCAATATAAAGATAAAATAAAATATAAAGTAATAAGAATATATATGGCATATAAAGATAATTGTTTATTATAAAAATTAGTTATTTTTTTCAGAATTATAATATTTTGAGTATATACAATTTGTTATAATGAATATTAATACTATCACCATAATTTCTCACATATAATAATGAATCTAACATAGGTTTGGCACAAAATTTGCAAACATCCATAAACCGCCATATTCGCTATGAAGCAGCAAATATAAGATATATATAATCATATCATGTCCTTATATATTCAATTATATATTATATGAATATTTTTAATAATAAAAATTATCTACATTTTAACCTATATAAATAAAATATTTATTTCCGTGAATTAGACGTTCTTTCGGTGAGTAAAAATCTATTTAACCTCTAATACTATTAGACTAATGCCGTTACTTTTGGGGATCGCAATGCCAGTCTTAAGGTTGATTCCAATTTATTATTGTATATTTTAATTAAATTTATTATAAATACATTTTCTATAGAATAATTAATTTAATATAAAACAAAGAATAAAACGATACCGGATATCCGTTATATATTATATATATTATATATATTATATTATATATATATTAATAATATATATAATATATATATATATATATATATTATATATAAATATATTATTAATATAAATATATATATATATTAATATAATAATAATATATATATATATATATATGTATCTAGGCTTTATATGTGGATTTGTACAAATATTTAGGGTTAATTAGGAATATAAGGAAGCTCGTATTTGGCAGAGTTTAGCTAGAGTGATTATTGTGTTGGTTTTGATTAAAGGCTATCTTGAAAGGTGAATACTCATTATAAAGATTGATGAATGAGAGGATAGTGCAGCGTTTGTATGTTAAGTTAATAAAAATGGTGATGTCCTAAAATGAATAGTGATTTAGGTTATATTTATTTACAGTAATAATAGGCGTAGAGTTTGAAGTCCTATTGGTAGTTTTGATGTTATGTCTCATTGGTTATATAATTTGAATATGAAATTTTAATGAATGTTAGAAAGAAATTTGAGGTATGAGCCATTATATAGATGAAGCAGGATAATGAGTTTGTTAAATGTAATTGGAGAATTGAGAGAATGAGTGGAGTGAGTGCCCTACCTCATTATATGCGGTTAAATGATCTTGTGATTTTGTGGCGGCGAATTCTGTAATTAGAGAGTTTGTTTATGAGGATTTGTGTAGAGAGATATTTTAGGTCAGGTTGTGTGTAAAAGGAGGGTTTGAAAGTAAACGCTAGATAAGAGTAAGTTATATAGGTTTTATAGTTGTGAGTGAGGACATCCTCAGTGTGAGTTATGTTTTAGATTTGATGTTAGAGCAGGTGAAACATAAGGTTCTAGCTGTATAATATTTAGGAGTTATGTGTGATTGGATAGAGACAGCGGGAACGGTAATGATGCCAAGCAGTAGCTGTAGTAGAAATTTGTGAATGACAGGAAAGTTAGGTTGAGTATTGCACTTAAATCGTTGTGAATGTTATAAGGACTAAGTCTGAGTTGCCCAGGGTCTTACATGAGGGTGATAATGTTATGTTTAAATAACTGGTTATTGATACTATATAGATATGTGGAATTCATATGGTCATTGGAATAAGATAAGTATAAGATCTATAAAGTTCTCCATTTAGTGTTCAGATGGACAATCTTTAGGTGTGAGATTAGCTAAGTGTGAGAAGAATTATGATAATGAGAGATCTTTAATTGTATTTCCCGTTCATAATTTTGTCTAGTTTTGATTTTTTTTTTTTGGGGTTTTTTTATAATATATTGCTAGGTATAATAAATGTGCGTGTTGGAAGAAAGGCGTAGTATACCATATGAAATATCGATTAGAGGGTTATATAAATGAACGTGATGTTGAAGGGATGTGTATTTATTATCTCTGAAAAGTAGTCTAAAAATTTTTTTAAAAATGCAATATTTATGAAATCTGGTTTGTTTTTAACCGCGGAATGACATATGATAGTGATCGTGTGAGTTGTGCTTGATAACTCGACGACTAGATTCGTCCGGAAGACGAGAATAAACAAAGTATGGACTGATGTCACAGAGAGATGAATTACGCAATGATTTTGATTATGAAGAGTAGACAAGTGGTGTGATATATGATACAGTAGGCATGTAACAAAATAATAGAGTGATGAATCAATATAATAGAGAATGTAAAATAGAGTTAAGAGATAATAATGAGATTATATTGAATTACATATATTGGAATGATGGCATATATGTTGTGGAATATCCACTACCTGGGCCAAGGGATTAATAATATTTATTAATAATAATAATCAATAATGACAATTTTATACAAATTTTGTACTGATATTTAAACCATAGAGTGATGAGAGTCCTAATAGAGCGTTCACAGTGAAAGCTCTCATTGGATATATAGTGTGTGAATATTCAATAAGTTACATTATGAAGAGATTAATCAGCTATATAATTTATAGTCGGTACAAGGGGTTACCTCGTTAAAGGTTTAAAAACACCGCGGACTTTAGTACATTTACAACTCTTTTACGTCGGCAAATTTTCTAAACAAACTAAGACTATATAATACATTTCCGATGCATGAACACCGTCACTCTTACCCCCTAATCTCTCCGTGAGAAGAAAAATGCATTTTTTTAAAAAAGGTATATATAAGAAAGAAAAGTATTCTTAACATTTATTGAAGGCCTGGTACCCTATTTCTAACCACTTACTATAAATCGTTTAGTTAGTAATTTACAGATATATTATATCATTATACTAGCTGATTTTTATTTCAAAAAAAATAAATAAATGAAATTAAATATTTTAAAATATGTACGTAGGAATTACCTTACCTAAACTGTAGCCTATATTTATATATATACTTATTGAATTTTCATGTCCCTAGTTATACCATAATAAGAGAATAAGATAATATCTATATATAACTAATGAAATACATTTATTATGAAAATAAAAAAAATAAATATCAGAATTCTTTACCTGTTCAGTATTAAATTATCAATTTAATTTGCTGAATTTACATCATTTAAAACCTATATATTATTATAATGGTTTACAAGGTATTAATATTTTTAGGTGAGTGTATGATAATTATTTACATAAACCACACTAACCATTCACGAAATAAAAAGCTTATATGGCATTGATAATAATGAAGTGTTTATTCAGCTCCTTGGCCACCATAATGAAGATTTTAAAATAATATTATTCATCATATATTGAACTCGACTTAGCTTCCAGAAACTCAGTTTCTACTGCTACAAATCAAATAATATTTTAAATTTCTTTATACTTTACATGTATTAATATTGATAAACGATAATACAAACCTTGCAAAAAGAAATAAAGTTGAAAATATTGTAGCTCCTCTACATAACCTTAGATATATAAATAAATTGAAATTTAATTTAAATGTATAAAAATTTTATGTATAGATTTAAAATCAAATTGATATCAATAATATTAATTTTATTCTTATTTTACGATTAGCATAGATTATCTATTTAATAAGCGGCATTAGGCGAATCCTAATAGCCTTGATTGAATAGTTTCTGGCCAAAATTATTTTTTCCATGTTAGTAGATAGAGTTATATTCTACAACGTGTTAGGTCTTTCTTCTAGTTTTATATACGTTTTTTCTTATTGCTTTCCAGTTTTTATAGATTCTTTTGAGCAGAGCAATTCTTCAACTTCTTTCTTTACACTAGACCAAGAATCCGGGAGAAAGTAGGATGCTCTACTACTAGGTTTGACGCTGCTCCCATGCATTTTTCGTATATTCTTGACTATCTTTCTCCCTTCTTTACATAGTTATAACTATCATTTGATGCCAATCAGACTATAAATTTGCTGACGATACTCCCATTCGAGAGTATATTATGTGTATTTTGATAAGATACTATTTATTTATTTATGTTTTATTTTATTTTATATAATAATTATTTTTTATATTTTAAATTTTATAGTTCTTTATAAACGGAATTTCTTTTACATACAATATATTTTATGATTTTTCTAAGCTATTATAAGTAAAGGATCTATAAATAAGCGCTACCCGATTATATAAGGTCACATTAATATTATTAATAAATATATATATAGTATATAATAATTATTATATATTATTATTTCGCAGCTTCATGCGATATGGGGCTAGTATTAAATCTGTTATAGCCTCTGCATTGCCGTGTAGCAGATAGGTCCCTTTAAGGACTGCTCGATGCCTACGGTGACGGATATGCCAGGTCACGCCCGTATGCTCTATAGCCACATCTGTATATTACTATATATTATATATATATATTAATATATATACTCATATTATATATATAATATATATAATATATATATACTATATATATACTATATATATATATATAGTATATATCATATATATTAAACTATATATTATATATATAATTACTATATAGTATATATTGGTATAGCTTCACTAGTAAAGGATCAAAATCATATGTAATGTTCGCAAGTTACATAAACGGGTTTTATAAAATTTAAAGGTAATGTAGAATGACAATATTGAGCTAGAGACATCGTGTAACAATTAATGATATTTTAAATATAAAACAGCTACTAATAATATTAGTTAGTATTCTCAAGTGTCTCGAGTGTTTTCTGAGATGTTATGGCAGATTATGAGTAATTACTTATGCGCATTTAGATACCAAAAAAAGATATTAATAAAAGGTCGAGGACGATGAACTAATACATATATAAAGTGCTAAGGTGTAATAAGATAATGCGTTGTGAAATAAGTATAAATATAAGAAATTTCTGCGACTGTACCAATGTTATTATTTATATGATTCGTGTTGAGATTTTGTATATTTTAGCTTCTTGTGTATATATGCGGTACGAAATTTTATAGTAATAACTTGGTCCAATGTTCCGTTGCGGTGTAGTTTTTAAAATATAAATTAGTGCGGTATATTACATAATATCATGAGCGGCTGTACAGATGAAGCACAGATGGAGCTGGCGCGGAGCCTGCGCGTGTCTTGCGAAGATACAGAGATATTATGAGTATATGAACATTATGTGATAAAAAAAGTTATACTCAGAGAGTATTTACAATAAATAATTGTAATTTATATTACAATAATTCAAATTTACTATTATATGTGGATGAATTAAATAAGTAAATTAATGGATAATGTGCAGAGTTTATAAATATTTGATATCATAGTGGACCGTTAATTTTATAGTTTAAAGAGGAGATAAATTTTATTTCTTGCCGAGAACTTTACTGGTACTCTGCACTTCAAAATGGGTAATGTGAAGGTCGATATGAAAAGGGTGTTTGGAGGGCGCTTCCTTCCTTCGACATCACTCGGTATTACCTCGTCATTATCGTATTATCTTAGCAAAATAACCTGTAGTTTTGTTCCGTTGGGCACTATAGTTGCACGCTACAAGAACACGATATATTATCAGTATTTCTTGTTAATTATATAATGACCGTTTTCCATAAAGCCTCTTGCAAAATTCATAAAAATAAATTCTGCTCTGAAAATTTATTTAGGCAACTCTACTTACATAGTTGAGTGGCTGTATTATGCAAATAAAATTAATATTCTGTAATACATACATAATAAATAACATTGCTTTTATATAATATTAATTATAAAATAAAACTTAATATATTATATATAATATATTTATATATATATATATAATATATATATATATATAATAATATATATGATATATATATATATATATAAATATATATATAATATGTTGTTATGGTATATATATATATTACTATATAATAATATATAGTATATATATATAATATATGTATAGTATATATATGTTGTTTGTGTTGTGTCTATATATATACGTAGTATGTGTTTATTGTGGTTGTGTTTAGGTGTGTGATGATTGTGTAAGCAAGTGTAAGTTGAATTTGAAATTGTGAATGTATAGAATAATTAACAGCGTCTAATATGGTCGGTTATTAACATTATATAAAATTTAGCTTTAATTATATACTAACTGCCTTTATCTTTTTTCAATTAACGTATTATATTTTTATCCTTTTGAGAGTAGATATCTGATTACAACTTAAACTAAAATTAATGAATTAATAATTAATTAAATAATAGATAATAAATACTATAGAAATAATGAAAGATGCAATAAAACAACAGGAATAAAAGTAATTAAGAGAATTTTAAATATTAATATATTAATATTACCAATTAAATATTATTCCCCCTGAGGTTTAATAACTTTAATTAATCATTAAGAATGGTATTAAGTTCGATTTACTTGTAATCTTATATACCTCTATTGATAATGAGGTGACCAATAAATAATATAAACTTAATAATAAATTTTAGCTATATATATTAATTATATACATATATTTTCAATAAATTATACAATAAGTCTCAAGAAGATAGTGACTTAAGGTAATTATCTTCAGAATATTTAAAAAATGTAGTGTTAATGTGTCTCAATGGTGTTATTATTTTAAAATTAGTTTTATAGCATAAATATTGATAAATTAATAATGTAAAAAATAGTATCTAAAAAAGTAAAATGGATTACACTCTTTCCAGTGGCTTCTCTCTTTATTGAAAACACCATTCCGAGTCTTCCAGATAGTATATTGTATAGGAAAGAAATATATTTTCTAATCCTCTCCTCACTCTATCATCAAAGAGCAAGTCCACACTCCAAATTGTAGTACAATAACACTACGACAGCACTAACCAAACGAATAACATAAGAACACCGCGATAGAATATGATATACCGAACGCAGTATCTGAATCATATTACTCGCACAATACTTAAGATCAAGTCTACTGATACAGAGACCTAACGCGTGTAAGACACGAAAAATTGGTATGCGCATCGGTTTTAATAACTTGATAGGCACTACTGTTTTAAATTTACTTAGAGTAGCAAAAGGAGAGATTGATGTTGAAATGTGGATGAAGGATTTCGAGTATTGGAAAAAAACTTATTCGTAAAGAAGGTTGGAAAGACATAGGGAGTTCCAAGTAACATATTCCCAAAATAAGTACTACATTAGAAATAATGCACGTACTGTCAAAACACTCTAATCTCATCGTTACTATCTCTCTGCATGTCGCAATTACCATGTGACAGCATTATATAACATACTACAATTCGTGTCTCTACTCCATACTTCTCTCCCTAGCCATGCTATTATTCAAACATACACTAACTACTGCATCTTACATCTTCTTTCTTAACTCTTCTCTTTCTCACGATTATAAACTTGTCTTTATTAGTTTGATAAACATAGAGACTTGCATTTTAACGTAGTATTAGGTCAGACGTGAAGGTGTCAAAAGTTTACTCAACCAAGGTAGAAACTTCAAAAGAAAAATTTTTTTTGATTTAATACATATTAAGACGTGACATTCTATTAATTTATCCTTTTCTTTCATTTGGGAAAAATGGAGAAACTTGAATTTGTTTTGTACATAAAGCACATAAATTCAAAATGATATTATTGATTTCATAGAATGATGAAATAATAAATATTATATAACAAAATAGATAATAATATTAATATATGATCATTCCTATCTTTCGTCAAATATCTCAAGTAGTATATGATAGCAAACCGACACATTCATTACTATGAGATACGAGCTATGTCAGTTTATTAAAATTTACTGCTTTAAGAAATTTATGAAAACCTCTCAATTCGGCTACCACAAGAGTAAGAGCTCTTCTGTTCTCTTGCCGTTTTGTCTCTAGTGGGACGCGCTCTGGGTGGAAAAAGTAAATGCAGAGAAACAAGGGGCCGCCCTCGAGATCTCTTGGTCGTAGGAAGAGATCTTACGTCTATACATTATTAGACACCAATGTTCCGCACTTTCGTCACAGGACCGTCTACCTGCTCCCAAATATATTTATGCACGATGTGGGTAGGCAAAGCGCATAAGCCGCATAATTTATACTCCTTCATTAACCTGGACATGGTTGAGGATGGCCCGAAGTTGAGTGGTACAAGGCATTCAAATATTAGCAAGTTAGAAACTTTTCATCGACCCCATTCATGGTCTTTTCACATCCTTGCTTTAGATCACTCCACCGACCTAAAAATCTTAATTATGTATATACAGTCACAGTTCCGTAATATTAAAAGATGATATATGACTTTTTTTGCTACCTCATTGCATGAATATACCTGTTTTATTTTTTCACCAGACAAACAAAAAGAACTGACAATTCTTGATAATAATGTGTGGGTGAAAGCGTAAGTAAATAGCCTACTAACAGTATTTATAATACGAGGAATTTCACATGCTCAAAAACCTTATTATCGACCGCTTGTCTCCCACTAGAGAGTGGGGGGGATATGTGTATAATAATATATGAGGCTTTATTTTAAGGAGCTTTTATTATGAAATGGACGGATAAGTCGGCCAAAATAACAAAATTGGCATAAGCAGAAATATTAATAATACAATATATTGTGCTGAATTTAATTTTGTAATATTTAATATATACATATTATTCAAGAATTTTTTATTTAAAACAGAGTAGTATATCAAATTTCTTGCAGAATAGAAACGTTTATAGATATCCAAATGTGATAGTTATACTAAATAATTAACCTTATATATGTTGAATGACGCAGCTATACAAGAAATTGCGAAAACTCGACTAAGATTAATCATTTGAATAAAATTATATTTGAAAAACATTATGAGAGCAACTAGATAATTTCTCTACTTACTCCAACGGAGGAAATAGAACTTATCTTACACGAGTTATAGAATCAGTTTGTCAAAGCCAATATATAATAATAGAAAACAATATAATTATTATTGCAGAATAATTTTAAATAAATTTTATCATAATTTCAGTATGTTAGTGAAGGCATAGATTCTCAAAATTTATAGCAGCTTAAATTTCTACGTTAGGGATTCCACAAAATTCTTAACTTCCAAAACAAGTTTCTGAAGAACCCTTAGATTCTTTATTGGCCACATATAGTATCTTTGAGTATATACTTTTTTGACAGATTACTTAATTTTATTGTTAAACCGCTACAATGAATTAGCCCGTATAGCATATTCCTAAAACAATGGACCAAACATATTATTGCTCCTCAAACATAACTTCTCCGGAAACACCCAAAGGACATTCAAACTATTTTAAAAAATTCACAATCCCGTTATAGAGATATAATTTGATTTACAAGATGTGTTTATGAATCTTAATAGACTTTTTTGTCTGATCGCCACAATTCCAGCAAGAAAACAACGGCATCTTTTGAAAGGAGTTTTTCTTGCCTTAATACGATATTAGAAATCCCTCTTCGCAAGCACGATGACCGCCCCTCAGAGGAACAAAGAAACTTGTCAAATTTGTGCATTACTTTTCCATAGAAGCCAGAACTTTGTAATGTTAAATTATCATTAATATATATCCTGTATGAAAAATTAATTCATAAAATAATAAAATTTGCAGTAAAGAAAAGAAAGAAAAAAGCATCTTCTTTTCAAGTAGTATTATTAGGTGATGTGCTTTGAAACTTTAATATATTGAGTAATCCTCATCCTTTACACTCTCTACTCACATTAAAGGTACTCATATTATATAATATACTAAATAATTACAAATAAGCTACTATCCTAATACCATTCACCATCATTCATATAAAGTGTCATCAAGAATATAAATACCATACACAAATCCCCCTCGATATGATAACTTCCTATGGTGAAATTTATCTGTAATTGTCTAAAATACACATATAGATAAATATCCTATTCACGACCTAAAAAAATACTTACTATAAAAGAACATCCGGACATGCTGAGCATTCAATCCTTCAGCATCACAATACTCCTAATTTCTACTTTATACCACCCTAATAAAACAGTTAATATAATATTATAATTAATATAATATACTAAGAAACACAAATAACATATAATTATTCTGTAATCACATCATGCCAGAACATTATTATATTATATATTACTCTTTCTTTACTTAATAAAATCGATATTCGAGCCACTATTCTTCAGTCGAAGCCATAAAAAATCAATCTAAACACATTCAGACAACACCTTAAATCTCAGCGGTACCTCCTCTCTCCTCACCGCAGACACTATTTTCACCGACTCTATCTCTCTTGTGTTGTT
>JABUQX010013751.1:0-26443 GCA_015478945.1 Trachelipus rathkii
AAAGAGATATTTGTTTTAAGTAATCCGAGATAGAAGTGAGTAGACTGTTTCTTCACTTCTATATGGTGACATCTGGAGTTTATAGTTACCGTGTGTGATTGTAATTTTAATTGTATTTTTTTTTTATCATTATTATTGATTATTATTATTTTATTATTATTATTATTATTAATTATTATTATTATTTATTAACTTTGAGTAATTATAATATTTTTCGTCATTTAAGGTTTTTATTTCTTGTAATTGATTTAGTTTGTTTGTTTATTATTTATTTTAATTTTTTTTTTTCTTTGTTTCAATTTTTTTTTAATTACCATTATTATTAATCTATAATAATTTAGATTTTTGTTAACTAGAGCCACACTCGCTTCTTTGTTGTATATCATATTATTATAATTAATTGGATCTTGTGATTTTATAATATTCACTCGTGTGATTTTATATTTTGTGGGGTGCAATATTATAATCTTGTGATTAACATTTAATTATAAATTCCTTGTTTCCTGCTTGCAATCATGGGTGACCACGAATCCCATGATCTTAATATCCCTGTCTCTTCTTCCACTGAGGCACTCTCATCTAACGTGTCTACAACAACTACTGCTATCACCACTCAAAACCCTACCTCTACTTCTTCTTCTATGCTTCCTCCAATTTCACTTCCTATTGTTTACATATCACTTTCCTTAATATATCCTTCTCCTCTTCTACTCATGCTATTTCGTTTGGTAACTTTCTTATTTCTTCTGTTTCTCATTCACTTCCTTCTTCTTATAGTTTTTCCTTATTCTCAAGGTTTTTCGTTTTCCCAATTCAATCTTTACAACATCCGGTTCAACCTTCACATCCTCAAATTAACCATTCTCAATTCTCCGCATCTTCGTCACTGGCTGATCGCTAATCAAATTCATTTTTCCTCTTGGTGCACTGTGCATTATAGATGCCAGTTTGCCAAATATAACTTGTAAGCCAAGTTTATGTTTACATTTAAAATCTGTAGTTCCCACTTTGTTTTCCATTCGAGCCAGAAGTAGCTGCTACTATAGCAGGCTCTGCTATACTGTCGTGGAGCAAGTTGAGGACACTCTTCCACTATATTGTTATAAATAGACTCTAGAAGAATCAGTTGAAACGCTTCGAGATTCGCAAAGAGGAGAAACTTAGGCAGCTGGATTTCGGGAAGTATGGGACAGCAAGCATACCGCTTAATGCAGCGGTCTGTTCTGCGTAAGTGACCCAATGCTAGTGCAGACAGCGCAGTGCACATTGTTCCTAGAACTTTGCTCAATCCTGCCTCTCGAATGCGTCGTTTGATGCGTTTAGATCAAGCTAGCTCACGCTAAAGAGTACGGTCAAATGCGGACGTATTCAATGACCTACATTGACCTCTTGTCTTCTTTTGTGTACTGTTGCTTTCTGGGTTTTCACTCACCTCACAATTGGAACTACAATCACACTCTCCATATGACGCACTTCGTCAGGAGATGAAAGTGCTAACCAGGACTGGGCAGGAAATTTGCTGATTCCAATAGTGGCAAACATAGATTCTCTTGTCACAGAGGGATAACTAGAACTGGAAGGAGACACTGGCTCAATGCGCGGACTTGCATGCCATGAATTATAACGCACTACGTCCTTACAAGCTCAGCAACATCTCAATTTTCACGTTCATTCTGCCCCGCAGACTCGCTTCCTTTCTCTCCTATCACCAACAATTCCAGCAGACACTCCAACAGGGGTCGTTTTTACAGGAGGTTGGTGCTCAGTAAAAGTGTACATTCCATTGCATCTCAATTCATCTGCTTAATACCCAAATTCCCAACTGGGAACTCGTAAGCCAAATCAGCGAATCAAGCAGCTAGGTGGCTTATGAACTACTCAGGCTAATGATTTACGATCCATACCGAACAGCGTTTTCTAGTCCGCACGGAGCGGAAGTATTTTACTACCAGCTGTCTTTCAAATTTCTCTTTTCCTACTGAACACTACCTCCGGCAGCTACTGTACGCTCATTAAGTCTATGGTGAACGGCTTTGTTCCTAGAACTTTTGGCCTTCGTCGAGTTTTCGTTGGTATCACATATTTGCAGATGTGGCATACCTATCCTAGGTGCCGATTTTTTAGAGCACTTCAACCTCTTGGTCGATATTAGGAATCGACGTTTGCTCGACGGGAATACCGACCTTAAGGTAATTTTCGATATTTTTAGGGTTTTCTGTTGTAATTCGACATTTCCTAATCCTTTTTCTTAATATGGTTCGTTCAGATTTTCCTGATCTTCTTCGTCTTGGTCTTCTTCTACGTGCTGTCAATACATGATGTGCAACATTTCATTTGAAAGCGACAGACCTCCAGTTTCTGTCGTGCTAGGCGTCCTCGCTCTGACAGACTTGAGCGGCGCGTGCAGATTCGAGCATATGCTCGAATTAGGGCATTGTCCGTCTTTAATCTGCTTTGGGCACCCTCTCAATTTGGTCCTAACAATTCTTGGATTGGGCGTCCTGCTCAGACTACCGTGCTTATGGTGTTACTGTCAGATCGGGTACCAGTCCCGATCGAGAGTTTCAACTCTAATGATTCATGCTCCATTTTTCTCTAAAATGACTTAGTGAGAGCATTCATAAATCTCAGTGGCCGCTCAGGATATCCCAAAGACGGCGGTGATAACGCCCTTTGGGTTATTCGAGTATCTTCGTGTGCCATACGGATTGAGGAATGCCGCCCAAACGTTCCAACGTTTCATAGACACGGTACTTCGAGGCCTACCCTTTTGTTGGGTTTATATCGACGATATTCTGATAGCCAGTACTTCAGCAGAGGAGCATGAAGACCATCTCAAAGCTGTCTTCACCCGTCTGAATGAGTATGGTATCAGAATAAATGCCGATAAATGTGTCTTTGGAAGTTTTCCTCTTTTGAACATTTTTAGGTCACTACTGTTAGCAGCAGAAGGCATATACCCTTTCGAGACAGTGTTTGCTGAATAGCGATTTTCATTCCCTCGAAACTGCAGCGAAACTGACAGTTTTTGGGAATGGTTTATTTTTACATCGGTTCATACCACGGGCAGCCGCTTTTACTTGCAACCCCTTTCTTAAATTATTAGCAAGAATGCGAGGGTTGTCCACAAAATTCCCTTGGACGCCGGAAACTCGTGAGGCATTTATTAGCACGGAAAATGCTCTCTTGCGGACAGTATTCTCTTTCTGCATCAGAAAGAGACGTCGGGACTTCGTGTAAGCGCCGATCATCCAATTTTGGCTATTAGGGGGTGTACAGCAGCTTCAAATGACATTGGGTTCGCCTTGCTTTTTCTCTAAAAACCTCCAACCGGCTGAGACCGTATAGTGCTTCGCGTGAGCTCTCGCATTAACAAAAGCGATCCGGCATTTAGTATTTATTGGAGGTCGGGAAAATTCCTGTTCTGACCACCCAACGTAAATTTTCGCTATTAAAGTCACGCATGAACGGCCTATCCGCGTGAAGCTCGACATTATGGAGTATATCGCCAGTTCACTTTGATATTAGGCACATTTCAGGAGTGGACACGAATACGGCGGATGCTCTGTCGGAATGTCATGTGGAATTCATCTCACCACCTTACATCTTTAGATTACGAAGCTTTGGTCGAGGCTCAGGAATCAGAAAGTATTTCGCTCTTAGACGACACATCTCTCCAACTGAGACGAATTACGCTTCCGAATGTGTCCAAACCTGTTCTTTGCGACCTTTCGACAGGTTCTCCCCGTCCTTTAGTTCCACAGTATTTACATAAAATTGTTTTTCTTACTTTGCATTCTCTATCTCATCCTGTAAAGGCTTCACAAAAGTTAATTGCTTCACGTTTTGTTTGGCCTGGCATCAACTCTGATGTGAAAAATTGGACCCGTGCATGTTTTTCGCAAAAACACAGGTCCATAACAAGAGCAAAGTCTCTCGGAAATTCTTCTCTTCGGAACGTTTCGATAAGGTTCATATTGACCTTGTCGGGCCTCTTCCTCTTCGAGGGTTTTTCTTATCTCTCACCTGCATTGATCGCTTTACTAGGTGGCCGGAAGCTATTCCACTTCTGGATATCAAAGCCGAGACAGTAGCGAAGGCTTTTGTCTTTCATTGGATCTCGCGTTTTGGTGTGCCTTATTGGTTCGTGACACCGATGCAAGGCAGACAGTTCGAGTTCATTTCTTTTTACAGACTTATGACACTCTAGGCACTTCTCGAAGTGCGCACCACAGCTACCATCTGTTCGGAACGGGGAATTATTGGAACGGTTCATCGTCAATTTAAAAGATCCTTGCTTTGTGCATGGAACACGGAATTGGATTGAAGGTTGTCCATTAGTTTTCTTAGGGAATTCGGTCTCCTTAAATAGACTCTCACTCCACTTCTGCAGGTAGCTGTTAATGGGAGAGCACCCTTCGTCTTCTGGTGAGTTTTTTTGACAAACTATTAGTCTCTTCGTCGATCTAATTCTACGTTTCCTCGTCTCAAGAATGTGCTTCCTATGGAACCTAATCCGACTCGTTACAAAATCCATTCTTACATCCTCTGACCCTAGCTTTTGTTTATGTTTTTCGTTGTATTTGATGCCATAAAAGGCTTTTTTCTCCAAGGTACGAAGGTCCCTTTCAGTCCTGTGACGTTCCCAAAATTCTTTACTGTCCACGATCGCAGGTAGTAAGAGGAAGGTCATTTCTATTGATCGACTAAAACCTGCTTTTGTTGGAATCGAGAACTGTCCCGATGACATTGATCTTGTTTTTTCTTCATCGGGTGTCTTTCTTCCTGTGTCTCATACTCCGGTTCCTGAATCTACCGTTCCGGTTTCTTCTACTTCATTACCTCCAGTTTCAAGTCTTCCTGACGTCTTACCTTTCCCATCGGTTCCTACTTCCAGTATCGTACCTCAATCTTCCGACTCACGACTGGCGCCTCAACCTAAAAAGTCTGCCTTACGACGGATACCTCGAAGTTCCTTTAGGTTTGCTTTTCGCTCAGCAGCACTTTTCGAGATATGGGCGGACCATTGGCACCTCAAAGGTATCCTTTTTTTCGCCCGTCGGCATCAATTCGTAGGGGGTCGTAGGGGTTCGCCCGTCGGCACTGACTTGTTGAGGTTGTTGGTTGTGTGTTGTATTGAGGTTAATCTTATGGATCCTGTTTAGGTGTTTTTTAAGTAGCTATTTTTTGTTAACGTGATGAGTTGTAAAGGATCCTAGGAGCTCTAGGGGGTTTGCCATTCCTATTGGTTGTTTTTTGTTGTCAAGCCGTAAACCTTGTTACGTTCTCATCTTTGAGCGCGATCTGTGGCAGCTCTCTACTATACTTCATGTAGTTCTCTTTGCTTTTCCATACACTATTCTTCGTAGTTTTCTTTAGTCATTCTACTTACTAATCATTTTTTAAAAAATTTTTTTTTTTTTGGTTAACTTTTTTAATTTTTTTTTTTTCTTTTCCACAGACATGAGGGGTTTGTAATTAAGTTTTATTTGCTTTAGACTTTTAATACAAAACAAGGAATCTTTAAGTAACCTTTCATTTACTTTAGATATTTTTAACTATTAAGATATTAGCATAATTTTCATAAAAATACACCATTGGATTAGCCGAAGGAAGTGGCTCTAGTTTTTAGTGTGATTCTAGCATTTATATGATTCTAGTTAACTATAGTCTAGTTTCTTATTATCAAGCCTGGATGATCAAACATCTTAACTGTAAGATATTTTATCTCGACAACCTCTTTGGATATCGTGATCTCTAGATGAAATTAGAGTTTTAGAACATCTTAACTATAAGATATTTAATCTCAACAACCGCTTTGGATATCTTTATAATCTTAACTTAGTTTGGTTTGAACAATACCTAAACTATCTCACGATAATATATAAATACATGTTTGCTTTATTTGTAATATTCTTGCATAAATAAGGCAAATATTACTTTATTAAGTTCCTCTTGTAATTTGCTATATACATATGTTGATAATACTGAAGATTTCTTGTAACTAGATTTTAACTAGAATTGTATATCATAACCCTGCAAAATATTATAATATCATTTTTTATATTTTTATTATTTATAATTTATTCTTGATTTAATGTTTTCTTAAAATAATTAATAACCCAGCCTATCTGATTAAACATACAAAATATAAATACTATTTCTCCTGTGTTACATAATATATACATTACTTATTGAAATATATCTTAAAAAATATATCCTTTGGTTTTAAAATGAACCAAAAGATAAAAAGTCCGAGTGACGTTTCCTCCCTTCTATAAGATATATATGATATAATATATAATATTATATATTATATATATATATATATATATATATAATATATATATATATATATATATATATATATATATATTAGGGTTGGAAAAACACAGTTAATTAAACAAACAAACAAAAACATCATTTGTTTTTTTGAAAAACAATAAGATTGTTTTTGGTTTTTATAAGTATTGGAACTCTTTTCTTGTTTTAATGTAGTTTTAATGGTTTTATAGAATTAAAGGCAAATCACTACTGGAAACAGGGTTGGACAAAAACCCAGTTTTTTTTTTAAAATTGCCCACCCACCCGGGTTTTATTTAAAAAAATACAGGGTTTTTTTGGGCAAGAATGGACAATAGATTTTTATAAAAAAAATTTAAAAACAAAATAGTTTATTTTTAGTAGTTTTATATAATATATATATATTATATATTCAAAATATAATATATAGTATATATATATAAATATATATATTTATATATAAATATATATATATATATATATATATATATATATTTAATTATAGTAATTAAATTTAATTTTTCTAATAATTCATTCAATCGTACGTTTAAAAATTTTTTCAATAAAAGAACCTCGCTTTCATTTTTGCCGGTTTTTTTGTATAAAGGCCAGCCCGGTGGGGTGGCCAGCTCCCGGGAGTGCCAATTGAACCTGGCTGAACTGGTATAGCAATGTGCTAACACATAGTTTAAAATTTCTTAGTAAGATTTCTTTAGATTCTTAAATTTCAAATTTCTTGATAACTGTAATTGTTATAATTATTATTGTTTTTTTGAATTTTAATAAACTTCTAAAGTAAAAAATAAGAGGTATATTATAATATATAAACTCTATCTGACTAAAGGTTTTAAACTTTATTATTATACTAAAAAAAAAAAAACAATTATGATTAATACGGCGACCTAACATCTTTTAGGGCAATTGCGATATGACGACAATGTCACTATATTTGAACTCTCTTTAAGGGATGACAGATGATATGACGCACAAAGGAAATCCGCTGCGCTACGATGCATATTTCTCACAAATCCTCACACTCCACTATATGATTTTTATTATAAACTTTTGAAATCTGGCATCTCAATGGGTAGAAATGAATTCCCAATAGCTCGAAACAAGAATCAGTTTTCAACATTTTTAAATTTACTATATATATTATATATATAATATATATATTTATATATATATATATATTATATATTATATATATATATATATATATTTATATATATATATATATATATATATATATTATATAGTAATATATATCAATCTCTTCTATTTAAGTCCGCACGTTTGGCGCACACTGGGTAATTGTGTTATGGCAGGTCAGGGTGGGTTTAAACTTCATTTATTTTAATTTTTTTTTTCTTTATGTAATTTTTTTATTCATTTATGGTTATTTATTTGTTTATTTATTTATTTATTTTTTTGCCATTTCTTTGAAAATGGGGGGGGGGGGGGGGGGGACTGCCGTGAGTGGTGTTATCATGTAAAAATAAATATATATATATATGATATTTATATATATATATATATATATATAATATATATTATATATATATATATATATTTATATATATATAATATATTATATTATATATATTATCTTATATATATATATAATATTATATATATAATATATATATGTATGTATAATATATATATTATATATTATATATATAATATATAATATTATATAGTATATATTCTTTCTTCTTTCCCTTCTTTCACCTTCCTCTTTGCCAAGATTGGGGGTAAAAGGTGCTGTACAAGCATCGGGAAAGAAAAGCAGTAGGAGGAACATGACAAACGTCGACAAGAAAGCCCAGCCTTCCGCCCCCTCTGTACCATTATTAGTGAGAGCTCGTCACAGACAGAAAATGCACCCTAGAGCATCATGGGACGCGACGGACCCTCACTGTAAATCCTCAATGTAAGGGTTCATCCCTGGCCCAGGTGGGCCAAACAATTGCCATACAAACCCGCCATTTCTCTACTGATGCACCTTTATTCTCAGCCCCCCCCCCCCCTCTTTTTTTGGCCCCCCCAAACTCACATTTCTTCCTTCAGACATTTTCACGACCTCGATCACTGTTTCTCTTCGGTTCAGCCGGGTCGGTCCACCACTACACTATAACATCCGCTTAACCAACCGACTATCAATTATCCTTTCCAGACCAAACCATTCAACATACTTTCATTTATTATTTCTATTTACCTTTCTCACACACACTACTTCTAATACGTTCATCTTCTCTTTATCAATTCTCTCACACCTGCACACCCTAAGATTGTCCATATGAACCGATTGAAGCTTTAGAATCTATGCTTTTATTCAGACATAGTCTCACTCCATACATACACAGGTAACAACATACCTCATGTAAGACCCTAGCAGCACTCAAGACTTAGTCCTTTGCATTCACAAGATTTTATTGCCCAGCCACCTTCTGCGATTCACTAATTTCTACTACAGCTCTGCATCGTCCGTGTCCATCTGCATACAGACATATCGCTCGAAATATTTAGACTCGACACTTGTTCTAGCTGTTCACCATCGTACATAACTTCACACTGAGGAGTGTTCTCACTCACAACCAATAACCTTACTCTTATCCACGTTTACTTTCAAGCCCTCTCCCCTGCCAAATCTCTCTACAATCCTCTCAAACTCTCTTAATTCGCCACACAGAACTAAATCATCCGCAATATAATAGGTAGGGTCCTCTCATCTCCATTCTCCACATTCTAACACATTTCCTGCCATCCCCACTCGATTCCTTTCATAACGCATCCATAACAATTCGGAATACAAGGAGACATACTACAACGCTGTCTTACTCGCTATTAAGTCTAAACATCACACATTGACACATTTATTTCTTAACACGCTTCACTATCGTCATACATATTTTTGATTCATCAGAAGCCTACCACAACACATGTATATTAGCACTTTCCAGAGAGCTTTCTTTACTCAATCATACGCGTTTGAAATCATGAAAACCTAAATACATTTATTCTTCTTCCCCTCATTTTTCTCAATCATTTGTTTCAATGTAAAGATTTGATCACACATCTCTACCACTCTAACCGACTTGTTCTTCACCATAACTCCTTCAGTCCCTCGACGACTCTTCGCCAAATACAGCATATACTCCTACAACACTCAGTAACCTTATTCCCCATTAATTTCTACAGTTCCCTTTTCTCCTTACTTATATAAGGGTAATATTACCGCCTTCCTCCAATCCTTGGAATATAACCCTATAAACGATTTAAATTACAGCAATTCAAATCCAATAATACCATTCGCGCTCCGTTCTTGATCATTTCAGCCATATTTCATCTATTACATGCAGATTTACCATTTCTTCACCTTTTTCACTCTGACCATTACCTGTCCTCCTTACTAAAACTCATCCCAAAATACTATTCCTTCTGGCCACTATCAAACCGCAACGACTTCATATCACCTCTTCATTATCTGTTTAATATTTGTGCAGATTCTCGAAGTGTTCTTTCACACTCTCTCACACCTACTTCATCAGTTTACAAAAGCAGCCATCCTATTCATTATTTAAGGTACAGATTCCCTTATTCTCGATTCTTAACTTTCAGTTCCTTCAGAAGAGCTTCCTATTTCCTTGTAAGTCCCATGTCATCTGCCTTCAACATGTTTTCATTTTCTTTGGTTTTCTCGTACGTATATAACTTTAAGTATTTCTTTTTTCATCCTTAAGTATAATTCAAGCATACTTCTTTTGAGTCTTCATCATTTGCTTTTTAGTAACAATCAACCACGCTTCTTTTTTTACATTTAACCGCTTTCTTCACCTCTTCATTCCACGATTCACTGTTAACATTCTTACTTCCTACTTTAGCACATCCACCTACTTCCTTTGGCACTACTAACGAATTGCTTCTTCATCTTGCCCCAGATGTTGTTTAGTACAACTTGTTCACATTCAACGTTTTACTAGCGAGCGCTCTACATACTTATCCTTATTATCTTATTCACTTAACTTTCTCACTCTTAATTTACCTATATCTTTCGTATACCTTCCTTCCTCCAAGCCCCCACTCAACTTAATTTTAACATAGACAAACATAATATCGATAATCCTTCCTAAACCCTAATGATTTAAATCAACAGATACTTCAACATCTCCTTCTTCACAACACTAAGATCATCTACTTTTCACTAATTCGATACCATCTTACTAACACCACTTAGTATTATTATGGATACTCTTGTTGTTTAAAGAAAGTATTACTTACGAACATACCGTCTTCTTCACAGAAATCATCACCTTCCTAGCATTCCATTTTCTCCGCCACCTCCCCAAAACCACCTTGTTATACATCCTTTTTTGATCACCTATCAACCATTCAGGTCCCCAAAACTATCAATCTAAGCTCCTACTCACCCATCCAGAACATCATTTCAGATTATCGCCAAAAAATCGTACTCTCTGATTCACCGATTGTAAGGGTGGCTGTCCGAGTAAGCCGACTCCACTGATATTTCATTCTGAAAGCGTGCATCACTAATATTATATATTAATCTTATTCAATAATTATATATTATCATTATTTTCCTTTTATGCTTATATTCAGAAATTCTTCTTACTAATTATCTGTCTTTAGGTAAAGATTATTAGACTAGTCAATTTCAGACATTTATATTTTGTTTTTGAAAGTGGACACATTTCCACCACGAAACATTTTTTGTCTCTTGCTGTCAAGAGGAGTTAAGCAATCTTGTCCTTGAAGTATCTTTCACAGTTTTGCCATCTTGTTTGTTAGAATGTGTAACCCAGCAGCTTCCATTTGAATTTCTGTGAGTGCTACCCTCTTTTTCTTCAAGACTTTTTTCTTCAATCAAGCAACATGCTTTTTAAGATCCTCTCAGGTACCGCCTTGCTGAGGGATATTCCCATAGGGAAGCATCATTTTAGATTCAAAATATCACTTTTAATGATTCTTCATTCCCTGTATTAACAGTCATGAGCTTATCTATATAATTGACTTGTCTGATTATAGGTGCCAGTCTGGGGACCTCGATTAGGGTGCTATTCGTGGGAGCATCAGTCTTTGCCAATCTTGGGACCATTATTCCAACCTCAATCTTGAACTACAGCATTTGCGATTTATCAACTCTCATCAATTAGCTAACAGATCCAATTGGACTCATCAGAAGAAATAGAATAATTAAGTTGAGTTACGGTTAATGTTTTTTGCATCTCACACACACAGACAAATTAACTCAATGTTCCATTATTATTTATATTTTCTATGTAAATAATATTTGGAAATTCGAACATACAGTTCCGTCTGTAATTACTCTTAATGCAGACCATGATTTTACAGGACCTCGATAGGTCACGAATGATGTAAATTACTTTGTTAAAAAGTTTGTTTTTAATAAAATTAAAAAGGAAGCATTTGTTTCTCCCCTTCTACTCAGTTACGGTTTAATGTTATTATTTAGGAGGGAGAGGAAGTCATTTAAATTCACGAGTTTGCTGGATGATAGTTTTGCTGCCTAGATGTCTTTTTAGTTCGTTCTGGTAAGAATCTCGTTTACCGTTAGAAAAAGCTTAGGCTAATTAACAAACTAACAGAACCATAGAGCTACAGTGATAGTTATAGTATTAACTTACTAACTGATAGTATAGTTTTCCTATTAACCTAATAACCGGTAGATTAGATCATTACCGTCCTTATTAGTATCTGAACGCAGTTGTAGTAATAGTATCAGATTTTAGTTCTGAGTTTAAGTGTGAATGTTTGGGGACTTTCTTTCTTCCGGGTCATTTCAGTTCGGAGCGTCATAACTTCCCTAGTGGGCTTCAGATTCACTGAGTGCTTCGTCGTCACTCTCAACAACAACGTTTCCTCGATGGACATAACCACAACCACACATACTTGACCTTTTCAAATCTAAATTTTACTTAGATTCTAAGGAAGCTCACACAATCAAAGTCTAAGCATATGCTTATACCACAGGTCTCATCAAAATTGCTACTCTTCTCTCTCTCTCATTCTCTCCACAGACACACGGACGCAACACACCACACCACTCAATTTCTTCATTTCCTTTCTCTTTGTTTTCAGTCAGCGAGAAAATAATTTGCCCTTTCTAAATCCATCCATCACCTCTCTCTCTTCTCCTCAACATTTATTCCTGCTGACTTCTGTACCCTAACGATTTCAATGAAATTTCAACCGAAGATAGAAAGGCCGTTACGGCGATACGGACCTCTCCGAGGCGCTGGCATTAGCATTCTGGCAGAGATAGATGGAGTAGGCCACCAGACCCAACTATCACCGTCCCTTAGTTGGCTCCTACGACACGGCAGGAATACGATGTGTGGGAATTCTTTCTCCAACACAGGGCTTGATTATTAAGGATGTTGTGATAAAGAGGGTGGATTGAAAGAATGGAAAATTTTATGAAAAATGAGGGGAAAGAAGAAGGTTGAAAGAAAGTGCATGTGGTAAATGCTAATGCACGAATGCATAAACAAATGCACATAACACGTGCTGGGGTCGGAGGGTTCCAACAAAGACCAATCTGCATTGGTTCTCACAGCTATGCCATGCCCAAGTTAACAAGAAATACCACTATGAGAATCAAATACACGCATATATGATATATATATATAATATACATATATATATTATTATATATATATATATATAATAATATATAGTATATATATATATATATAATATATAATATAGTATTAATGACTTTAAATTTAGTGGCGCCCGACAAGGGACGGAATGTTTTCTTCCGGTTTCCATGTCATTAGCCGCATATTCACTCGAATGAACTTGAATAGTGGTAGTAATAGAGTTAGGTCTAGAGATCAACCGTACCAGTAGTCATAGTCATAGTAGTCATAATAGTTATAGTGGTAGATAACGAGTGCCAGATCAAGCTAACTCGAGGTCTACGCAGCAAAATAAAAATTCATACAATAATTTTGTTCGAATTTCTAAATTAGATACTGCCTGCTTTATCCAAATTTAACCTTCTCTGTCGCAAACACCTTTCTTTCTTATCATCATTTTTTTTGTCATAATTATTTTTGTGATATACTGATATATTGACTATATTTGAAATATAATATCTTGCCTAACCATAATGCAGCCTTCTAACAGATTTTCAGAGTTGCAGAGTTTGAATGGGGGCGAGAATGGTGATAATGGGGAGAGGGTAGCTGTAGGAGCGCAAGTTTTGGTGAATGTGGGTGATGAAGTGGAAGATTTACCTCCACCAACACAAAGGGAAATGTTGGATTTTATCAGGGAAAAGGAAAAGAAAGAGAAAGAGCAGAGACGAGACCCAGCTTTCGCTCGGGGACGTCCTTCTAATGTAGAGCCTGTGTCACTCCTTTGCAGGAGTTTGTCACAACTTTAACACAGGAGTTCAAGTTCCTTAAGGAGGAGACTGCGTTATTGCGAGCGCAACAACAACCACAACCAATACAACAACCTGCTAGGGTTGTTCCCCCCAGTGTTACTGTTCCTGGTATTACAGATCTGTTGGGAACAGACTTTTCTTTACTAAATTTCGGTTCTCCTTCTGGTTCTCCTGTAATAGCTATGTCGGAACCTAATCCATACACGACAGCACATGTTTATGGAGTGTACCCTCTGGAGCTGATTTACACGACGTAAACGACACCCTTAATACACAAGCGCTGAGTGAACTTACGTTCAGACAGACTGTAAAACCCCTTTCCAAAGTCAAGGTATCGTTGACCCTTTGACTTCAAGTATTTCCGCAATGCCGATTCCAGTTGCTGCAGTATCAGCACCATCAGATCATCGTCAACATGGATCAACAGGTCCTGCAGGACAAATTGACAACAGACCTTATTTTCCACCACCAACATACAACACAGCCAATAATCAAGTACCACCGCAGTTCTTTGCTCCTTCTAGATTGGACGTTTTAGAACGACACATGCTTATGATGTCACAATCCATATTGTATCTGGCTGAAATAGCAAAGAATTCGCGGAAGGTCAAGGTGGTAGATCCAGGAAAGTTCAAGTACGAAGCTGACCAGGATCTTGTTAGTTACTTCGCCGATTTTGAACAATATTGTTCATTCAACTACCCTAACTCGCCTCATCGTGGTTGCCGCTTGTTTAGGAAGACAATTGAAGGTTTTTTTTTCTTCAGTTGTATCAGCTCATCATCAAGGATGATAGAAATTACGGATCCGTCAAAGACTTTGGCTGGTTGGTTCAGCAAGAAGAAAAACGGAAGAATGAACATAAGCTAAAAGCTTATCATTCAGCATACAGAACACCAGGCGAGAGTATCCGTATGTATGCTCTTCGCCTAGAACATCTAGCCAAGAAAGCATATCACGGTCTAGAAATGAGAGAGCATGATTCTTTACGAACTGCTTTTCTCCTCAGCCTACCTCCTTATGTAGAGAAACGGATTTCAGAATACATCAAGCAAATTGAGGAGGATAGTACTGAACGTGTACTCTGGAGTAAGATTGTAAGCTTAGCCGATTCTTTCGATCGCGATTACAACAAGGGTAAATCTACAGTAGCAGTTTCCAACAATTATACTCCAGAGCGAAATAACAGTAAAACGGATCAATCAAAGACTGACCTTGACTCAACAATCACGATTGACATTGTAAATCCAGGTTGGTCCGATGTTCTTCAGAATACTCATAATGGACAAAAGTCTCACAACAAAGAGAAAACATATCATAACACAAATCAGAATAAGAAATCTTATCCCTCATCCACTAACAGTTCAAATAGTCGGTTTTACAGAGATTCCCAAAACACTAGCCGACGCAGTCACAACAATACACAGACACACACATATCGCAATGAGAACACTAACTCTGTTGCGATTACTGTGAGAAAGTTGGGCACACGATGGATGAATGTTACAAGTATCTCGGGATATGCTCGTATTGCAGAAAGAGGGGGCATGTAAGGGATGAATGTAGATCCTTAAGATCTCCTCCGCGTACAACACAAACAAATTCTGGTAGAGTGTGTCCGTTTTGCAAAGGCCCACATGCCGGAATTAATTGCACACACAGAACACCACCGCGCAATCAGACTCAGAGGAATACACATAACAGATCACCACAATCCTCTGGTCAAAACAGGAAACATAGTAATTCCCCACGCGCGGACAATACACACCAGCAGTCACGAACTAATACACGTGACACTCCGCTTCCGCAACGAAAATTTCTGGACCCATGCGATTGGTGCAAAAAGTCGCACTACGAAGGAAAATGTATGGGCCCATCAGAAGCAGATCAAGCGGGAGCTTTAAACTCCAAATCTCCCCGGAAATGAGCCATCCGGTGGAGACGAATTTACAGCAGTCCATGTTGAACCATATAGTGGCTCCTCATGCTGAAAAAATAGTAGAGGATAGCATTAGTGCTAGTTGTAATGTAGAAACCTTAGTGGTTAGTAGTAGTAGTGCTAGTCCCTCTCTTACAGAAACTGTAGCAGCAGTTAGTAGTAGCAGTGGTAGTAGTAGAGCAGATACTGTAGCAATTAGCAGTAGTGTTAGTCACTCTCTTGCAGAGACTGTAGTGGTTAGCAGTAGTGATAGTAGTAGTGTTTGTCCTTGTGTGAATGTTGTGACATCAGACACTCAGGGGAAAACACTTGCCTCATTAGACACTACATCCTCTTACTCAGGTGTAAATGCAACTATTAGCAAAGCTACAGTGAAAAAAGATTTAAGGACGATATCGGTGGATTTTAATACCACCAAAGTCGATCCACTTGTAATTTGTGTAGCTTTTTCTCAGAATAGTTCAGGCTTTTACGGCTGCATGGTTGATAGCGGATCAGGCGTCAGCTTGATCAGTTCATCTCTAGTTTCTGACCATCTCAGCCATGTTGAGCTTCTGCCCTCTGCCGAAGTCGGTATAAAAGCCATTAGCGGGTTGCAACGTAATCATGTAGTTTATATACAGAACTACATAAAAATTCCGCTCTTTTTCGAAAATGGGTTTTCTGTTCCTCCAACTCTTTTCTTTATAGTTCCTACCGAATTTATGCCTGAGTTAATGGTCCTAGGTGCAGCCTCTCTGCGGGAACTAAATCTTTTACCGGATTTGTCTCGTAGGGAACTTGTTTATCGTTCTGAGGGTAAGCTAGAGGTTGTTGCTAGGGATTACTGCTTTAATAGACCCTTTTTCAGTTGTGTTTTGGTCCATTCAATTTTGATTTCCCCATTTTCATGCAGCTTTTTGGACATTAAGGGTCCTTCAGATGTACCACCAGTGTTGGTGGGGTTCCAAGGAAATGAACATCCTTCTCTTATTTCTGTCTCTGGGGTAGTGGATCTTAACACTCCTCGACCTCAAATTGCCGTCCTTAATGTTTCCGACCGCCCTCAGTATATTCGGAAAAACACCACTATCGGACAATTATTTCCTCTTACTACCGAAGCAAAAATAGAAGTCCAGAATCTACGAGTGGACGTGACTCAAACGTCCGATTCTAATGGTACATCTACCTGGACTGTAGAACGCTTAATGGAGGAATTCAGTATTGCTGCATTACAGATAACTGAAAAACAGAAGCAGGACTTGATTACGATTTTACTAAATCACCAAGCAGCATTAAGTGTTGGAGATCACGATGTCGGTGTAGCCACCAACATCACACACTCCATCGAATTAGAAACCGACAGACCTGTTCGGATTCCCGTCCGTCGTTTTCAAGGACCACTTGCCCAGGAAATCGAACAGCAATGTCGGGATCTTTTGGAACAAAATATTATTCGACCTAGTAGATCATCGTATTCAGCTCCAGTTGTTCCGGTCAGAAAACCAGATGGTACTTTACGACTTTGTATTGACTACCGCAAGCTAAATAATGTCACAAAATCCGACTCTTTTCCATTGCCTAACCTTATCGACATGATTTACAATATGTATGGTAACACATATTTCTCTACTATAGATCTTGCTAGGGGTTATTATCAGGTCGCAATGGAACCGGACAGTATTGAGAAAACGGCGTTTTCCACACCGTTTGCTCAATACGAGTTTCTTAAGATGCCGTTTGGTGTAATGAACGGTCCGGCGACATTCCAACGTGGAATGATGCTTGCTCTGGCCGGGTTGCCGTGGTCCAAGGTGATGGTTTACATAGATGATATCATCATACTCAGTAACAGTTTTGAAGACCATCTTGTCACCCTTGGACAGGTCCTTTCTGCTTTAGAAAGGAATGGCTATAAACTTAAACCCAGCAAGACAAAGTTATGTCGAACTGAGGTTGAGTTTTTAGGCCATCACATTTCCAGCAAAGGGATTTTGCCCTTACATAAGAATATATATGATTTTGAGATTCGTCACATTGCTGGTAAAAGCAATGTGGTAGCCGATGCCTACTACGGTAAAAACACTTCGCCAATTTTGTAGGATGGTGAATTTTTTATCGCCGTTCATATCCACAATTGCTCCCAGATCAGTAACGTTGTTCCCTGCAAACGGGGGGTAAAACAGTTTAAGTGGATCAGAGTGTCACGTGCGTTTGAGGAATTAAAACTGGCCTGGGTAACCCCCGTTTGCTAGGATTTCCAGATTACGACTCCGCTGCATCTCCAATGGAACTTCATGTCGACGCCTCCGACATTGGCGCCGGGGCGTGTCTCTCGCAAATACAGAATGATGAACGCCGACCAATAGCTTTCATTTCTATGACCTTCAATGGTGCTCAGAGGAATTATGGAGTCATAGACAAAGAGCTAACGGCTTTACGATGGGCAGTAAAGTCCTTGAGACCCTTTTTGCGTGGAGTCAGGTTCATCATTTTTACTGATCATATGCCTCTGATTTACTTACAGAACATGAGTCTAGTCGATGGTCGACTAGCACGCACCATGGAGGAGTTAAACGAATTCGATTTTGAGATTCGTCACATTGCTGGTAAAAGCAATGTGGTAGCCGATGCTCTTTCACGCTCACCAATAGATCCTGATTCTCCTCCGGATCCTGATCTTTCTGTACAGCCGTCAGTAGATTTCATACCCGATGGGTTTTTCGTTCTTGAAATTCCGGGAGGTGGCGATTCTCTATATCGTTGCTTCTCAACCTATTTGTATAGTTCCTCTGATCGTCATGGAGACGTTCGAACAACAGTTACAGAAGAACTTCGCAAACATCCACATAAATATCGGCTACAGGGCCGACACGTACAGAAAATGTTGCGACTTTTACAGCTTCCAGGACAGTTGCCCATTCCAGAGGTAATCGATGCCTTTTGTGATGCCAGTTTGTTGACCGTGTTTGTTATCTCAAGTGTCTGGGTGGTGTTCATTATAATTATCTGATGCCCACCACCCCAGACAATAGTACGTCGTAGCCCTTTTCTACATATGTAGAAACTGAATTAACAGTTATTCGACATGATTTTCTTCAAGATATCTTCAAATATCTTCTGGTTCTCATGCTGTTCACTGCCACTTGTGTTCTTGTGGTGTTTCGTTCTCTTCATTGTCATCTGGTTCGTTTTTTGTTCTCTCTCTGTTTCTCTGGATGTTCTGTGGGTGGTGAATTTGTGTGTTAGAGTGAGTGTGCATGTGTCTGGGATAACACCGTGCAGGTACATGGTGTGATACATTCAGTTCATGCTCATCGTCCTTTATTCATGCCCATTAGTGATAATAACTATAACAATCTTAAGTCTAGTTATTTCTTACGTCATCTATCAGCTCACTTGAAAACAAAGCCTATAGATCTTTAGTAAGAAAGGTGTTTTGTTGGTTGTATGCACTTTATAATATTAGTATATTGTATTTATTAAATGGTAAATATAATATTTCCGGAAGTGTCGATTTTTAAATTATTTTCCCCATTAGGCATTATAATATTATTTTACATATTTTCATATTTACAATTATCTGATTAGATTTACAGTGTTGAAGGTTTGCCTTAGTAGCAATTCAACTATATTTTATTTTACCAACAACCGGACGTTCTTATTAAATCTCAATTTGTTTCTTATTTTTTTTTTTATTTCATAGCAACTTGGAATTTTCTTAGTTATAGGCATTAAATTTTTAATATTTGATTTTTTTTTAATTGTAATTTTAATTACAGTTAAACTGATCAAATACAATAAATTAAAAAAGTGAATAATATGAAAATATTAATGAAAAATAAAAATTATAGAACTGATAAACGTTTAATAAATTTATAAAATTTTTGAAAATTTTATAATTTGAAAAAAATTATATACAGCCTATATGTGTAAAGTCATTTGTTCCCAAAAAATTGAAGTGAGTTAATAATTATAAATTAAATAAATAAATATAAATAAGAAAATGTGTATAATAGAACAGATTAATTAATTCAGAAAAATGACTGATAATAATTTTCTTATTAAAAAATTAAATTAGTGAAGCTAATATTTGAACAGATAATTTTATAAAATTGAAAAGTACAGGAAAATATTTTGGAAATATTCATATTTGATAAGTTAGGAACAGAAAAGTTATTTCTTAATAAAAAAACATAAATAATAAATTAAATGTAAATATAAATTAAATAATGTGACTCATTTTTTTTATATAGCAATTTACATAATACAAGGATGCAATTAATAGAACCAGTTATCTTCTCTCTTGCCGGAAGTGAGATCTCTTAGCGCTGTCGGCGCAGTGAGCTGGGATCCTTTTTCGCCGGTGAAGAGAATGTTGGGTTAAGGATGAATTTGCTGTTCATCGTGTCGGATTGATTTTTAACCCTCAGGAATGCGCTTATAGCCGAATGTGTCCTGACCTGCAGCCGTCGAAGCCCTCATGGACTGAGATGTGATTACACCTTATTTGGGCACTTACAACATTAGCCAAAAAAAAAAAAGAAATTTTCAACTGGAGATAAATCAGTCACAGTCTTTGAGCCGGTCGTCAATTTCACCGTTGAAGAGGTACCTGCCATTATGGAACGCATAACAACATATGCCAGAAAAAAGAATCCGAGGGTGAGAGTCTATCTACTCATACCACCAGCTAAAGACATGTATGTTTTCAACCAGAAGAGGATTATCAAAGCCTGGGGACCCGCCTTTGCCGACCACCTTAAGAACGATGCCACCCTGTCACCTCGGATGATGAGAGAGCATTCGATTCGTTCTTTTACTCGTTTTGAAGACCTGGCATATTCCAGATTTAAATGGGTCGACAAGACTGTTTTACGAGGTAGTGAAATATTTAATTATTATTATGGAACAACCAGAAACAGCCCAGAGTATAAGAACACACCGCATATCAGATATATTAAAAAGAGGAAACTGTACCTTGAATCTCCAATGCTTTCCGACGGATTACACGCCAATCGTCTGTTCTTAGAACAGCTCTTGCGGAAATATAGAAGCTTCTTCACTACTTCCAGACCACGACTTTCTGACCATCGTTCACGTCGTTCATCAACTAGTCGGTCTTCTCATCCGACTAGAAGTGAGGAACGGGAGCGGATCATCCAGTCGGCGATTGAGCCTCCTCAGCCGTCTACCTCCAGAACTCTGACCAATATCGAGACGGTTGGGTGCTGCTCCGTTTACTGGTTTGCCTCCTGCTGCTTTTGTGCCTCCACCACAGTCACCTCCTTTCTGTACAGTTCCATCGACTCCTCGATTGGAGTATCAATCAAATCCCTTGAGTCATCGTACTGACTACTTATCTGGTACTATTGCACCTTCATCGACTCGTTCGTCATTCCAGTCTCAAGTGGTTTTGTCCGATCAACAACAGGATGACCACTGGCGGACAAAATTGCGAAGGTTGCTTGTAGAAGATGGATATGGAGGGTTATCAGTACTCCGTCAACACTCCATTCTCCAATCACTACGCAAAAGTCTTGACGAGGAAGAAAGCCTGTTACAGCCACTCCTTTCACGCTTTCCTCATTGATTTACATAGATTTACATAGTTGTTAATTTGCAAGTTTAGTTTTAGTTTTCTTTTGTAGAAATTTTGGTGTCGGTTTTGTTTGTGTGTGATTTTTGTTGGACTATTTCAGTCCGTCCCATTTCAGTTCTTTCAGTTTCAGTTCTCCGATGGAGACCTTCATCTCTCCGCTGCCCTTCCACTCCTTATTATTTAATCTTCAGCTCTTCAGTATTTCAGTTTCAGTACATCATGATTATAAGAAATTTGAGTGGGGGCGTAATTTTAATGCGGGGGGATGTAAGGGTGGCTGTCGCAGTAGCCCCGACTCCACCCTAATATTATTTCTGAAAGGTGCAACACTAATATATATATATTTATATTCATAATTATATATCTTATTATTTTCTTTTATGCTTATAATCACATGCACTTTCTCCCCTCTTACTAATTATCTGTCTTTAGGTAAAGATTATTAGACTAGTCAATTTCAGACATTTTATATTTTGATTTTTGAAAGTGGACACATTTCCACCACGAAACATTATTGTCTCTTGCTGTCAAGAGGAGTTACACATCTCTGTCTGGAAGTAAGTCTTCACAGTTTCCAATCTTGTTGTTAGATGTGTAACCAGCAGCTCCATTGATTTCTGAGTGCTAACCCTCTTTTCTCACAGACTTTCTTGCAATCAGCAGACCATTCTTTTTAGACCTTCTCAGTCCTTGCTGAAGCGGATAATTCCCATAGGGTAGTCACATCATTTAGATCAATATCACTTTTAATAATCTTCATTCCTGTATACACAGTCATCGGACTTATTATATATCTTGACTGTTCTGATTAAGGTGCCACGTCCTGGGAACCTCGATTAGGGCGTGCTATGTCTGGATCGATTCCGTCTTTGCTCAATTCTTGGGACCACAAATACCTCGATCACTACTTATCAATTGTGCCTTTTGGTGCTTATCGCCATCATCTAAAAAAAAAAAAAATTTTTTTCTTTTTAAACTGAAAAAAAAAAAAAAACCTTTTTCAAAAAAAAAATAAAAAAACCTATTAAACCCCTAGTGTTCAGCCATCCATATTGGACTCTATTCAGATGTAGTAATGAGAATTATACGAAACTAGTGCATAAATTAAGTGAGTATTAGCGGGATGTATCATTCGTGTTGTGCTTATTCTTTACATCTACCAGAGATAACGCATTGAGTTACTAAACTCAATGTTCCAGTTAATATAATATCTAATGCTAAATAATATTTGGAAATTCGACATACAGTTCCGTCGTGTAAATTACTACTGAATGCAGCAGACATGATTTTACCGGACGCTTGATAGGTCCACGAATGATCGTATTAGCTTCCCTCCCTAAAAGTTATTTTAAATAAAATTTAGAAAAAAAGAAGCATTTGTTTCTCCCCCTTCTACTCAGTTAACGTTTAATGATTACTTATTTATCGAGGGAGAGGAATGTCCATTCAAATGCAAGAAGTTGCTGATGAATAGTTTGCTGCCTAGATGTCTTTTTTAGTTCTGTTTCTGGGCTTCTTGACGGTTTACCGTTAGAAAAAGCTTAGGCTAATTAATAAACTAACAGAACCGTTAGAGCTACAGTGATAGTTATATAGTATTAACTTACTAACTGATAGTATAGTTTTTCCTATTAACCTAATAACCGGTGGATTAGATCATTACCGTCCTTATTAGTATCTGAACGCAGTTGTAGTCCATAGTACTGCAGATTATAGTTCTCTAGTTTAAAGTGTGAAAGTTTGGGGACTTCTTCTTTCCGGGTAATCTTCATTCGGAGCGCCATAACCATTCCCTTGCGCTCTCAGATTCCACTGGTGCTTCGTCTAACTCTCCCCAACATACGGCCAATAGGGGCTCGAGCCGACGGGGAACAAGATGGGGGATGTTTTCCATACCGTTAGTGTAGGGGCGCGAGGAACTCTGTGATCACCAAAAATACAAGGCGGTGGTTCCGAACCCTCCCCAGAGGGGGGGAAATAGTCCACCCTTTTGTTCCCCGGAAGGCCGAGAGACCGCGACTCTTCCATCGAGGCGGTCTACCCTTGGGGTACACATTAGTGTTTTTTAAATAAAACTAATGCGACCCCAAAAAGGTATTATTTGATAAAGTTAAAGATAAAAAGAGTCGGGGTCTCTCGGCCTTCCCGGGGAATGGCACAGTGGTAGGATATTTCCCCCAGCCGTGTCTAGGAGGGTCTCCGGATACCCCCCTGCTCTTGTAGTATTTGGTGTCATGTGGTTTTTCCTCCGCCCTCCCTAACGTGGTAATGATATAATGTCCCCCATCGTTTCCCCGTCGGCTCAAGTCCCCTAATTGATGATTATATATATTATATATATATTATAATATATAATATATAATATATTATATATATATAATAACATAATATAATATATATATATATAAAAGTAAAATATTCCTATTAAGATTTATAAAATAAATAAATGAATAAAGTAAAAATATAAAGATTGACAGTATATCATAGTATATAGTATATATAATAATTATATATATATAATATATAATATATATATATTAATTATATATATATAATATATAATATATATAATATATAGTAATATATATATATAGTATATTATATATATTATAGTTATATTATAGTTATATGGCTGTGATATATAATATATATGAATATAATATATATAACTAATATTATATATAAATAATATATATAATATAAATTATTATATGTACTTATATTATTATAATATCAAACTTAAATGTCCGAAGTCGGGGCATATTCAATTATTAGTAGACCTCAAACCTCAACAATGGTAAGCAGACAATAATAAATTAGAAATAAGAAATATTGAAGGTTTTGTGAAAAAAGATTTTACTGAAGATAGTAACCCACGTTTAATTGAAACACTGCTGAGCAAGACACTGTCTGCCCCATAAAGACCGTATTCCGTCTTCCATAACGGAGAAGCCTATCCTTTTGCTCAAGAAAATGTTTACTGGATATGCAATAATAAAAAGAGAAAAAGGTCTTCATAAAGGTATGCGCCTAGCCACAAGTAACACGTACATGCAATTATAACCACTTGTGACCAGTGACCAGTGAGTGAGCATGTGTACAATAATCAATATAGAAATAAAAGAAAACTTACCTTAACCTTGGTTTGGTTTATTATATAAGAAAATATAATTTAAATATCAGGAATAAGCAGTAAAAAGTAAAATAGATGTTATTTTCCTCTCATTAATAATAGTTTTTATTTTACAAATAATCATACTTTCACACTCTCCAATTGTCATACTAGTGCATGCCAACTTCATAAAAGAACTTCCCGTTGAGATTACCTGTATAATAAAATAATAAATAACCTAACTTGTGATCTAAAAAAATGAATACTATTACTGCTATATTATTATCACTACAATATTTACCAATATAGCATGAACTTTAAATAGAAATTTCAAATATTTTGCTATCACATTGTCTTTAGATTTATTCTCAATCTAACAATATTCAACAATCATTTAATATAAAGAAATTAAAAAAATTATGAAAATGATTTTAATACTATTTTATGTAATTTAATATAAATTGCTTAACTAACAATACCAACGTAATGATTTCACTGGCACCTTAGTTTAATGTTGTATCGTTATATTCGCTAGCACCACTATCATACCTATGTCCATTTATTACTTAATAACACGACACCTGGCACTTTCTTTAACTTTGGAGATCAAAACTGTTTCGACTATCGGCCTACAACAAAGTTATGTGAAACGAAAAGCGGGAACTCAACCCTGATAATCTTTGCAGCAAAGTAAGTTTAACTGGGGTCCTAACCCCTTTACCTAAAAAATATAAATACTAATTAAATAAAATAAATTATATAGATTAAATAACAATTTACTTTATTGCCTTCATGTAAGTAATTTTTCCAAAATATTAAATAATAATCAACTTTAAAACATACCCCCAGATGATAGATCTGGAGGCCATTTAGAAATTCTTTTTAGACTGGAGAGAACTGGAGCTTTGGAGTCAACTATGGCCCAAAATGAGTAGAACTGGATAAAAAGATTAATACTCACAAATATGGTTATCTATTTCTAACATCACTAATATATAAAAGAACCTCACATACTGTGTTATTCTGCCCCAATAAAAGAAATTTCAAGGGAGCTTCAAATCGGAACAAGTTATTTCTTTTGTAGATTTGTAGAGAAGTTCATATAAAAATATCTCTGGAGAAAGGAAATAAAAGAAAAGCAGGTAGAGATTTTTCTCTATTTTATCCCCTACCACTCGTCATATAACCATGACGGAGAAGATTTGTAGCCAGGGGGGAAGATATGTCTTTTACTGGACTTTAGAACGTCAACCATCACCAATGTTAATAGACTAAAAAAAGGATGACTGTGTATGTAAGCTGTCACATACACGTCTACATATTTTAATTAAAATTGAATAATTCCTTGTAGTGATATTAGTAAAAATGTGCAACTGCTCATGGGAGCTTCACATGAACACAATTACTCCATTTTAAACCAATTAGAGAGATCAAATATCTTTCAACACGTTGGGATGACTATGTTCCACTTATCTTCTCTCTCTCTCTCTCTCTCTCTCTCTCTCTCTCTCTCTCTCTCTCTTCTCTCTCTCTCTCTCTCTCTCTCTCTCTCTCTCTCTCTCTCTCTCTCCTCTCTCCTCTCTTCTCTCTCTCTCTCTCACTCTCTCTCTTCTCTCTCTGCTTTCTCTCTCCTCCTTCTCTCTCTCTCTCTCCCCTCTCTCTCTCTCTCTCCTCTCTCTCTCTGCTCTTCTCTCTCTTCTCTCATCTCTCTCTCCTCTCTCTCTCTCTCCTCTCCATCTCCTTCTCTCATCTTCTCCTCTCTCTCTCTCGTCTTTCTCTCTCTCTCCTCTTCCCCCTCTCCCTCTTCTCTCTCTCTCTTTTCCCTCTCTCTTCTCTCTCCCCTCTCTCTCTCATTCTCTCTCTCCTCTCTCTCTCTCTCTCATCCCTACCCTCTCCCCTCCCTCTCCCCTCATGCTCTCTTTCCTCCTTACGGCTTCCTCTCTCTTTTTCCTCTCTCCTCTTCCTCTTCCCTCTCCGCCTCTTCTTCCTCTCTCGCTTCTCTTGCTCTCTCTCTCCTTCCTCTCTCTCTCGTCTCTCTCTCCTCTCCTCCTCTCTCTTCTCCCCTCCCTC
>JABUQX010013752.1:0-7500 GCA_015478945.1 Trachelipus rathkii
AGAGTAGATTCTGTCATACCACTAAGGCGAGGTGTGAGGGTAATTAATATAGATGCAATAAGTGGGTTAAAAAACAAAAAAAAAAAGATAGAACAAATATAGAGAGTGGTATAATATTAAAAACACATTTATAAATTATATATAAAATCTATATATATGACAGGTCATAAGGATCTGACCTTCCTGACTACGGAGAGTGTCACATTTAATAATTTATCATATCTCACGCAGGCTCAATAAACGAGTTATTATTATTAGCCTGATAATATGATATATAATAATATATATATATATTATATAATTAATATATAAATATATATATATATAAATATATATATATAATAAATATATAATATATATATAATATATATATATATAAATATTAATATTATTAATAATTTATATTTAATATAAATTATTAATAATTAATATTAATAATATATATATATACTTATATATATAATTATATTTATATAATATTATATTATAATATATATATATTATAATATATATATATATATATATATATTATAGATTAATATATTTAATATATTATATAATATATATTTAATATATATATATATATTAATATATATATATTTATATATATATATTAATTATATATATGGATTCAATTGAATCGATTATGCCGTAGTCTTTAACTAGTAAAAATATTTTATAAGTAATATATAGCTAGAACCAATATTCATGCATCAAACAAAGTTTAAAGAAATAGAGTCTGACAATGCCCAAAGTCAAATTTGTAACTTTAATTATTTAAATCAGCTTTCACAACCTTTTAAAAATTAAAAAAAAAAAATAAAAAATAAAATACTTAAAAATCTAATGTAAATAGCATAACAAAAACTCATAACACTGTACTATATAACTTTATTATGATAGTTTAGATCTGTTTACTAGAACTAACTAATATACCTGTTAACATTAATAACCTATTTTACTTATAACTATAATATATTAAATATAATGTAATTTATTATTATTATTAATTGTATATATATATAAATTATTTATTTATTAATTTTTACTCTATACATTTCGCACTCATCAAAACCCACACAAATACCGAAGACAATAAACCAATCATATATAACACTATTTATAAGAACACGCAATGTGGCCAAAAACTAACAACAATTAAGACTTTTACTACTTCACACGACTTACTTTAGATATTTTGAGTAATCATTCGAGATCAATTGGGAATTTTTCCAAAACATACTAATTGGGATGTTGCAGCTAACTTGGATGGCAGGATTATGAGCGAGCCACAAGGAGCCTTTAATATATATTTATATACACATTGATGCTTATTCACAATACTTTATTTTGAATGGACTTATTAGTACTCAGATATAGGGCATTTAAATTATAGGGTATAGCTATTATTCTATAACCTTTCTAAGGGGCCTTATTTCTTAATCACTATATATATCAATATCATCATGTAGGAACATAAAGCTTATAATTATTTGAATAGTCTTACCTATATACTAATAGTATCTAATAAGCACTGATAACCTAAGTGATGACCCGCATAGGGCATCGCGACCTTCAGTCAGGGGCATCACCACAGGGGAAATACCTATCACCCGGCCCGGGGTCGATTTTACTACCATATATAATGGGCGAGCCCTCGCGCGCGTGGGCCCGACAAGCATCATGGGGCCGATGAATAAAATCCCCTAGGAAGAAACTAATAACATGCTACTGGGAAAAAAAATATAAATATATACTATTTTATTAATCCATGCGAACAATGTCATTTCAATTATCTTATGAAATTTAAATAAATTATATAAAAAATATTAAAATCTATAAAGAGAAAATATATAAAAATTTTTTATTAAAAACAAAGTTAAAAATCGCGTAATTGAATAAGAAAACTGCATACTTGCAATGAATCGAAGAATACATGACTATATTTAATAATCCTTGTATCTTTAAGTGAGTTAAACTACTGTTAAGAAAGTCTTATACAGAGTATGTATCATAAAATTTCGGTAGTTTGAGTGAACACGACACGAAAAAGAGGATGCCACAAAGTGGTAGAGGTTGGTTGCTGTACATTTTTAAATTAATAGTATAAATACACACGGAGTTTTAATTAACAAGTTCACACGAACTGAAAATTAGGGTATGTAGGCGGATAACTTTCTGTATTGGCTTAAACAACATTGAAGAGGGAACATTACACCGTTAGCGGTGGTGTGTAGAGACATTGCGTCCGACTTCCACAATTTTAAGCTTGAGTCCACTCCACGTCAGGGACTGATACCTTACCCCCTAAAAAGGATATAAAATATAAGTAATGAAATAACATTTTTCTTCCAAAGCCGTATAAACTTTAAAAATGAGGGATCTATTTGTTATTGGCAACTCTGTGCGATCGGTGAAGTATATCTGTAGGGATTCAAACTCCAATCACGACTGTCCTTTTATGTTGTGCTTTTGCCATCAAACTGTTTTTTTCTAAAGAATTATAACTTGGCTTTAAATCCATTGCATTATATTGGTTTTTTAAGAGTGTACTTAGTTCTTTTAAAATAACACTAACAATATTTTAGAATTAAATAAAAAATTAATAAAATTACCTTTTTATATAGTCTTAGATGTATATAGAAGTTTCAAATTACTACATTTCGTTTTGTAGATTTGGTGTTTAGATTTCATAAGATCGATCTCTTCTCTTTTCTTGCTATGGCTGTTTCGAATGCTGTTGTACAACCCTTCTTTACTGCTATTTTTATATAGCTCTTCACGATTTTTTGTCCACAATGACTGGCTTTCGGGATAGGACAGCGGCGAGCGAGTATTTATTATATTAAAATACTCATTAGGACTTTAAATCATCCACATAATTATATTTAAAAATTTACATATCATTTTAAAAGGCAGGTAAAATCTAAGTATATATCAATTAAGGGTGGTTATAAATATTAGCTATATAAATACAAATAAGTGATTAGTATATAATGTATACTTTATGGGGTAGTTATATATTTTAAACTGTTTTACTTATAGGGGGCTCATTTAATACATCTAATTCAGGTTTTTTAACTGCTTTAACCATATCGATTTCTCAACTTTATCATGCGAGCGTGATATTTTTTAAAAATAGGATTGTAACATATAATATTATACTAAAAAGAAACTATAAAATAATTTGAGACAAAGTAACACACCATTATAAATAAAAACATCAGATAAATGCAATAAGTCTTATAATATAGTATCAAAAAACTATAAATAAAAAATAGAACGTAGATTTTTTATATACACTTTTCATTCTGGATATTGTCTAGCAAAACAAGGCTGAAGGTGTATAAGACTATAAATACGACTGGCCAACAATGGATGTTCTGCTTTTGTGGGCTAAATATCAATCCTTGGTCGATTAGGCTATATATTAATCTATAGGTATATTCTTAAATATGATTAGCTTTCATGTTTTACTGCATGGATTAACTCATATGTTTTTCAGCTAATGAGGCATCCTTAATCCTATATATTCCGTTTTATCATATCAAGAATTACTGAGCTATCCTCCGCTTCATAGAGTCTTGTGAAGAAATTTATGACTGGAAGAATTGCGAATGAGGAGGGTTGTTACCATAAGGCAACCAAGGGGGGATTAGTATGCTTGTGTTCACATTGGATAATATAAGCCTATTGTTAATATATCTAAACAATTTTATGTTAGGTTGTAACCTGGCTTTTTAGTAACTCTCTCCACTGAATATTTATAATAAACAACGATAAAGATATATAGGGCTTTTAAACACAATTCTGATGTATTATGACTTGCTGTTAACTTCATTGTAGTTATAATTAAAGCTAATTAATAAAATGCTTAATGTTTTTTATTTTTTGTTTTTAAGATACTTCTAATTAATCATTAATTCTAATATCAGTATTATCAAATTTGTAAATCAAAATCAATTTAAATCGCATTATACTTATAATCGATCTTGGTCTTATTTTTAATGATTAGTTTACTTTTTTTCTTTGTTTTGTGAGTCATGAATGATTTTTTGTGGAAATAATTCTATCGTTAGTAAATACGCTGCTTCACAATGGGACTATATAGTATTTTCTGACTGCAATCGCACTCAATTGGTTATGTATACTACCATTTACGTTATACCACACCTGAGATTTATACCATTCTCTATCCACCGCGACAGGTCCTCCGCACACACACACACAACGCCCACCACACACGGCCCACACAACACGCACAGGGGGTCCCAACTTACACATACTAACGTATATTTTTAAAAACATTTATTTATTTTATTATTAATACTTTAGGGGTGTTATTTACTACATGCCTTATTGTTATTATTATCTTAAGATCACCCATACACACAACAGCGCACACACACACATACATACACACACACTGGCACACACAACACACGCCCACTCATTTACACACATAACGTATAATTTATTAAAAACCATTTTATTTTTTAATTAATACACTTACATTTTATATTAATTATTCAAATATAACTAAAATTATTTCAAAGGTTGTTTTTTTCCCCCTTTTTTTTAAAAACTTTTTAATAATCAATCAATCATTATCTTTGAACAAAGAATTTATTATTTAACTGTTAATACTTTTTGGTTTATAAATTTTGATAACTTCAAGTTTTAAAATACTTTTACTAAAAGTGTATGGAAATTTATTTAAAAACATATATTTTTACGGTACCTTAAAGGGGCATAAAATAGTAAAAATCAGTAAGGCGAAGCCGCCTAGCAACCTGCTACTCAAGCTATGACACGTTTTGTTCGTATTGACTTACTGCTTGTACAATCATCTTTAGCCATGTATAAGTAAAAATAACAAATAAGTTGCTTTCTGGGCTAACATAACAATGTATTTTTATTAACATTCTAAAGTTTATTTAAAAATAACAATTATTCAATTACATGTAATATATTCGGCTCGATGTTACAAAAAGTAATCAAAGTTTTTTAAAATAATTCGGATTTTCTTTATTTATATTATTTATTATTATAACTATGTACATGACAATCCATCACGAAAACACAACAACCCGCACTCCTTACAGATGCGAAACTGACCTCTCTCTGTAATATGTGTTGAAATAACTACTTTAGGCCTAATTTAGGATAATCCTTTTGTACCCCGGGGCGTTTTAGGCCTAATTCCAGGTCAAATATATTTCAAACTGACCTTTTCTGTAAAAAGTGGTGATAACTACGTTAAGGCCGTAAATCTAGGCCTGAAATTTAGATAAGCCTTTTTGGGTATCTCCAGGCGATTTAAGCCTAATACCAGGCCAAAAGGTAATTCCCAAGTAATAGACAGAGAATCAATTGTTATTATTATTATTTTGTATAAAGTATATTTCAAACTGGAAATACATGCTGGATCGGTAAAGATCCTTAAGCAGGTAAAAGGAGAATGTTTTCCTTACTTGTGATTGGTCGGAGTGAATCCTTATCTCTATATGACCCCGTATGTGTTGGGTCGAAAAATTTATTTTATGCGTCTTTTGAAATTTAACTTTGTTCTTTAAACTTGTTTTTTTTTTTGTTGTTTTAATTATTTTTTTTAGACCCAAACTCTTTTTAAAATCCATAGTCATTTTTAGAAGCTGTTCAGGCGGTGCACAAGTTTATTCTGATTTGGTATTAAGTGTTTATTTTTTACTAAGTGTATATAGGATTTTAATAATAAAATCTACAGTTGAAGGAAATTGAATTATTATTTCACTAAGAATAGTATATAATAATTCACTAGATTAATAGCTAGATCATCGTGAAGCAAACGCAAAGAGGCGCCCGCAAAGCCGACGCCTGGTGCGGGAAGCCGACGCATGAAGCCCGCCGGCGTAATATTACTACGCGGTCACGAAAATATCTTCCTTTTGGGGGTTCTAGACCGTTGTAAACTTTCATTACATATTTTTTGCATTTTCAAATACGGCCGGTGTCCCTATATTAGAATCGTTTCATTTTTAATTTCTTACTTGAATCATTTTAATTTATTATAAGAAAATACCCTTTTGCTGGTAAAATGTTTCTTGAAAACATTAGTTTGAAAGGAACAATTTTGGTTTTGTAGAAAAGCATTGTTATATTTAATCCTAAAAAATTCCTTGAGGGAAGATGAGAACAAATACTACCGGCTGTGACGTAGGCCATGTTCCTGTTTGTGGTATGCCTTTAATATCTTATTACTTTAAGGAATGTAAAACAAGTTTTATAGCCCTTAAAGTTACACCTATATACGACGCTAGAGTTAATGTATATGAAGTTAATCCCATTTCCCCTCCCTTTTAAGGTATAACTCTTTACGGGTTTTAATCTTTCTCTATGTATTAAGTTATGAAAAAAAGTTGTTATATCTAAAAAAGTAATAATACATAATTACTAATATTAATTATAATTAAATACACAATGCGTGTACATTATAATCAAACTTCCCTATTGTACAAACCGTAATTTTTCTTTATGGACTTCCAGTATTGGTATCATATATCATTCATACTTCAAAATTACATCGAAGTAAGTAAAGTTCTATACCTCTTCTATATCAATGTTGTATGCATTCGGCAACCATTGAGAATATCTCCCTTGGTTATAAACACTGATATACCAGGACTTTAAATAAACTAATGCGCTTGACACATGTTATAGAGGTTTCGTATATACCTGATACAGTTACAACAAACTAATATTTATCACAGTATCTGAATGGGGCGCGGTGTCCAAAAGGAATCACCTCTAAGGAATGTATGCCCTACACTTGAAGAATGACAAACGCTCCATTTTTCGTGACCGCCTATAATCATTAGTCCGGCGAGGTTCATTGTCGTCGGTTCCGCACCGGGTCGCGCTTGCGGGCGCTCTTGCGTTTTGCTTCACGTGGTCTACTATAAATTAGTGAATTAATTATTTTCTATTCTAGTGAAATTAATAATTATTCTCAATGTAAGTATTTATTTAAATATGATATACACTTAGTAAAAAAATAAAACACTTTTAATACAAAACAGATAACTTGTGCACCGATTAACAGCTAAAATGGACTATGATTTTAAAATGAGTTTTGGTCTAAAAGATAATAAAACACACCTGCTCAAATACAAGTCTAAAGAACAAAGTTAATTTTCAAAAGACGATAAAATAATTTTCGACCAATCCATACGAAGTCATTTAGAGATATAGGATTACTCGACCAATGCACAACGTAAGGAACATTTCCTTCTTACATTGCTTAATAGGATCGTTACCGATTCCAGCATGTTTCAGTTTGAAATATAGTTATAAATAAAATAATTAAGTAATAACAATGATTCTTGTCTCTATACTGGAATACCTTTTGACCTGGTATTTAGTCTAAATCAGCCTGGAGATACAAAAAAGGCTTTATCCTAAATTTAGGCTAAATTTAGGCCTAACGTATTTATTGCACCACATTGTACAGAAAAAGGTCAG
>JABUQX010013752.1:12500-49683 GCA_015478945.1 Trachelipus rathkii
TATATAATAATTATATAATATATATAATAATATATATAATATATTATATATATATAATATATATAATATATATACTATATATATATATATTATATATATATAATTTATCTAATATATTATATAATTATATATATTATATATATAGTATATATCTATATATATATATATATATATATAGTATATATATTATAATACTAATATATATATCATATATATATATATATATTATATATAATATTAATATATATATATATATTATATACTATATAATATATATTAATATATAATATATATATATATAATAATTAATATATATATATATATATATATATATATATATATATATAGGGATGGGCCGGATATCCCGGCAACTGATCCGGTATCCATCCTTCTCCGGCCAAGTTTTGACTATCCGGTATCCGGCCGGATATCATTGTTATCCTGCCGGATAACCGGATAATTACTTCCCTAGTAGGTTCTTCCTCGTTTTGGGGGAAATATTCAAAATAATTTGATAAATTAACATAGTATATATATATAATATATATATATATATATATAATATATATATTATATTATATATATATATATAATATATATATATATATTATATATAATATATATATATATATATATATATATATATATAATATATATAATAATATATATATATACTTGTTTAGACTTTCGATGTTGGTACCAATGTTAATTATTTGATTCATACATTTATTTTTACTGTACAATACATTTTATTTGAAATTTGGTGGCGACACATTTCATAAATTATATTAAATGTATAACGTTAACTTAAGAAAATTTGTTATAAAAGAAAAAGAATAAATTGTTGATTTCAAACTTTTATTCATGCATTTAAGCGCTTTCAGTTTTTGTTAATTGATTACTTATGTACAAAAACTCTTAATAAATTACCAATGCAAAAAATACCGATTTTTTCGGTGTTGCTGCCAGAGGACAAAGATGGCAACGTGTAAAAATTTGTGGACTATAATATTGGCAATTATTGCAATTCCTCAATTTTTTTTGGTAGTCCTCTAATTCGCGGAATTAAATTGCGGAATCTGATATAGGCATCCGCTAAACTGTAAATCCCGCAACATTTTTCAAATTATCTCAATAAAAATTAGCAATTTTTTTTTTATTAGTCCGCAATTGGGCGGACATTAAATTGCGGAAACGCCCACCTCTGAAATAATATATATAGTTATAGTATATACGATATATATATATATAATTATATATATATATAATTTATATAATATTATATATATATATATATATATATATATATAATTGATATATAATATACAGGGTGCTCACGAAGTTAGTTCACAGCGGTGTTTTTTTAATCCCACCAAAAAGGGTTAAAAAACGGGGGGGGAAAAAATGGATTTAAGTTGAATATGTGTAGAAATATAAGTTCGATTATTTATTTCATTAAGGAGGATGGGATATGTTACGTGGTGCTACGCACTCGCAATAACGAAAACCGCGTCACAAACTGCGAATTCGATATGGGATGGATATATTTTTTATGCTTCTAGAAATCAGCATAAAAAATGAGGTGAACTCTTTCTCTCGACATTATTTGATATGGTTGTTCGTTTCGCACGCGAATGAACGCACATTAAACGACTATAACGTCAATCCCGTAGACATCATCGTGCCTTACAATAAGGCCGAAACGTGTCAAAGGAATATAATTAGGTTAAATACAGATAGGCAATCCTATAATAAAGTACGTTTAAATATATCGATTAACAGCTAACATAAGGAATAATTAAAATACCTTAATGCATACCCTTTTAAGAATTACATTGATATGTACTATGTGGCCTAATAAATCGGCCATGTGAATGTGTACAGCCAACTAACAAGCTATCATATGTGAGGTTTATGTCAATAACCTACAAATTTGCGTAAAGTGTAAGTGAAACGTAATAAACTTCAAGAGTGGTTTGTTTTTAGTCCAGAGCCAATACATTTGAACATGCTACGTGACCAAGTATACGCAAGACGAAAGAGCGTATACATGTTGTATCCGTGGTTCTCTTGGTTTTCTCTACATCAGTTGTTTTTTTGTAGGTTGTAACATTACCCAAAACAGGAATGGGCTCGGCAGAGCGCTGGCAGAATATGGACATACGTTATCTCACATAGCGACCACCAAGCCACATGGGCATCCATATTGAGTTTACAGGAACGACTTCAAGGTACCAGGTTGATAGTTCAACCCCCTAATCACATATGGGAGGGGAGTCGTGTCCTTACATTCGACGTTGAACTGGACGTTCTGCTATTCACCCATGAAAACCCCGTCCTCATTACGGCCGGCTAGTTCGGTCTTGGGAATATCGTAGGAAACCATACAACGGATTCGTGTTGCATACAACATGTATCCATATAGGCCATAAATTGTGCATGGTTTGCATCGTAGAGAACAAAAAGGTTGGCTGGGATTCCTGGCTGTCATTGATTGCCTCCTAATGGATGTACCGGGACTTATTGAAAAATATCTTATGGAACGATGAATTCGCTTAAACAATAACGGTATGTGTAACAGGTGGAACTTCAGACATTGGGCGAAACAAAACCCCTCATATAAACATTCACTTAAGCCATCACCAAGGTCTCCTACCTAGTCAAGAGTTTTGGTGTGGTATGCTCATATAGTAGATATTATATGGGCCTTAGTGTCTTCGAGGAAATTTGCAGACAGCGGTACTGTCATATCTTTCAGACACGTCCTTGTTGATCTCTTGAGTGAATATCCTTTAAGTAACACAACGAAGAATAATTAGTAACATGATGGGTGCCCAGGCACTTAATGCAGCTATAGTGACGACCTCCCTCGAAGAACTTTTCCGGGAAGATGGATCGGAAGATATGGTCCATTTCCAGCCTCGCGTTCACGCCGACTTAACACCACTGGACAACTTTCTGTGGGGGTATCTCAAACATACCGTGTACGCTGGGTTTAATAACCCAGTAACCTCGCCCGATAATCTTCCCGTCGAATAACCAATCGCATGTAGGGAATCACCGCGTTACTGCCATTGGCATGTCATGAAAACTGGCGCCAAAGCTGAGGGCATGTATCGCTATGGATGGAAGGCATCTTGAACAACATTTGTAAATACTCTATGTACAAGTTGAAACGACCTGAAAGTTCTTCTTCCTTCTGCATGCTGTGGATAAGATTCATAGTTGTAAATTTGTTATGATTATTAACTAACGTTACTTAATTAATTATCGATATTATGAGCTGTCTTGAATACCATTGTTTTCTTCAACCTTTCACATTCACGTTTAAAAATATTGTTGGTAACATTGAACACGTACGGTACATTTGGTGGAAACGAAGAACGTACAAAAAAATGTCGAGAGGGAAGAGCCCAACTCAATTTTTTAAGTGCATTTCAGCAAAGCCTTAAAAAAATATATGCAATCCCTCCCAATTGTTTCGGAAAATCTCCCCCCCCCCATTTTCGCATGTTTGTGCGCGTCTCGTATTGCGCTGTGCGCAGACCGAACGTAACATATCGCTAACCTAATTATATCTAATCCAAACTATATTTCTTACACATTTCAATACTTAAACACCCGTACGGTGATACCCGCTGTAGAACATACTCGTGAGACACCGCTGTTAGTATATATACTATAATATTATATATATATTAATAAACTATAATATATATAATATATATATAATATATATATATATATATATATAATATAATTATAAATATATAATAATATATAGTATATAATAATATATATAAATATAAATATATATATATCACAATTAGTTCTTTGAGACATAAGTTGCCTTATTTTCGTGTCAATTGATTAATATAGAAGAATGGATATTCCGGCACGTTCATTCTATGAAGTATTTCTTTGCACGAATTCTTGGCGACGGGCTAAGCAACCTGGCCTTTCTTTCTTGCTTGGATACCAAGACCAGCATTGGGAGGCTTATGTGCTTAGAAGAAACATGATCTTTTGAGAACTCGGAATAACGAGATTTGAGGTCAAATGGAAGAGAAGGCTAGGTCCATTGAAAGGTGAACCCTACCTGAGTGTATACTCAAGGACTAGCCATCAGAAACCATTGCGCCAAGAAAATAGTTTTCTGGAGCTGTTCTAAAGATCAAGTGTTCGATGCCAGAAGTAGAAAGATAGCCTGTCTAAGGTGACAGGGCGAAAGGCCTAATCTGGAAGATGGTGAAGTGGAGTATATATACTATATATATATTATATATATATTATATATATATATATATATATTATATAATATATATATATAATAATATATATATATATATATACATATATAATAATATAATATATATATATAGAGCCGGGGTAAAGGTAGGACCCCACGATAGTTTTGAAAAATTCTGGTCCAAAACAATATATCATATTATATATATATTAAATTATAATATATAAAATAATTTATATAATATAATATAAAATAAATAAATAAATATAATTAAATAAATAAATAAATAAATAAATATTATATATATTTATATTATATAGAAATGCAAAAAAAATAATTATAATAATAAATAATAATAAAATATATAATATATATAATATCGTAATAATAGTAATATATAGACCTATTTATATATATACATATATTTTGGTCGAAAGAATGCAGAAATATGTAGTCCTGTGCTATACCTTTACCATATACGGTAATATATATAACAGCTGCCGATACCGACCGGATATCTCCGGCCGATTTCCGGTATCCGGTTTAACTCCAGCCGGATATACCGTATCCGGCTATCCGGCGAATCACTAACCGCCATGCCCTAATATCAATATAATAATATATATATAATATATATATAATATATATATATATATATATAATAGATATATAATATATTATATAATATATATATATATAATATATATGATTATAATATTATATATATAATATATATACGAGTATATATAATATATATAGTAGTATATATATATATATATAAATATATAATATATATATAATATATATAATATTTATAATTATATATTATATATATATAATTATATATATATAATAAAGTATATATTTATGTATATAGTAATAATATATATATAATATATATATATATTATATATATAATATAAATATAGTTATATAATATATATATATATATAATATAATATTTAATAATATAATATATATATATATCCCAGACTGTTAGATAACTTGTTTTGATATTACTAACCTTTTCACCAACATCCCTTTCCCAGAAACCTCTAACATTATCTCTAGGTCAATTAACCCTAGTATCTCCGCCTCCCTTAACCTGGCCCCACCCCTCCCATTTTTAATAAATTCGTAAACTTTGCCACTAATAACACTATATTTACCTTCATTGACCAATATTTTTTCCAAATGGATGGCATGCCCATTTATTCCCTCCTGGGCCCCACTTGCGATAATTGCTTTCTCTGACACCACAAAATAATTTAGCTTAACGACTGCCCTCCCAAATTCAAACTCTTATTTATTAAAGATATATCGACGAATGTTTCCTGATCTTTCATAACAAACTTCAATCTGATCTCTAACTACGTAAATTCAAAACACCTCAATATTCAATATACCAGGCAAGATAAACATAACAATACCCTCCCCTTCCTTGATATCCCCGACCATCATAATCACATTGGCTTCACCACATCTGTCTATGGAAATCCTACATCCCTAAATTGGTACTAATATTTTTAGTTCATCTCCTTTCAAATTTCTGCCTAATTCTATCACTAACTATATTCACCGAGCTTATCAGATTTGTTCTTCTTGGCATGATTTCCACGTTGAAATAGTTTACTTTTAAACCTATCACCTTTAATTATTTCCAACGGACTCTTATAGATTCCTCTATACACAATTTCTTTTTGACTTATATTCAGAACTAAAATTCCCATCCCAACTGTACCCAATCTCTCTACTTATTTTAGGATCCCCTTTGTGGGCTCCTCCCACCCCTCATTAACCTTTGATTTACATAAAATCTTTATCATTTTCTTCTCCCAACTTCATCCCCACATTATTGCTACTAACCCCTCATTATAGGTTCCTTCTTTCCCCTTAAAGACATGCTCCCCACGTTATTGAAATCTTCAGTTGTTTGTGATTTCACTTGTGTAGAATGTAAAGCCGGCTATGTTGGCCAGACAGGCCTTCAACTAGGCACATCTTTTCGTACCAACCTCCCTTCCCTCACCCCTGAACACTCCTCCATCCGCTCTCACGCCCACAGCTTAGGCAACCCTCTTTGTCTTTCTAACTTCACTTCTTTGTACAGCTACCTCTGACATGGATCGTAAAATTTCAGAATCCCTCCATATTAAACAAATAAACCTATCATTAAACTCCTCCCACTCTCCTACCCCATTATTTATCACTTAATTTTGTACCTCCTTTATTAAATTGACCATTTCCTTTGATATTTAATATTTGGCATTTATTGCGTGATTATTCTACATGATGTGTACATTGTGATATTTTGTTATCTTATAGTATTTTTATTCTTATTGTATTGTTGTTTCTTTCTTTGTCTTTGTGTGTATATGTAAGGCTGTTTGTGGATGCTTATATATATATAATATATATATATATATATATATATATATAGTATATATAATATATATATATATATATATATATATATAATATATATAATATATCATATAATATATTATATAAGATAATATAACATATATATGTTATATATATATATTATATATAGAATTATAATATATAATATAATATATATATAATATATATATATATATATATATAATATATATTATATATAATATATATATATGATAGATTAGTGATGGGACGATTTCCAAATTTCCATCCGATGGCGATCCGATTCCGACTACCATCAAATGCCCGATCCGATTCCGATTCCGATTCCGATTCTCTCTCTCTCTCTCTCTATATATATATATATATAAATATTATATATATATATAATATATATTTAAATATATATATATATATTTATATAATATAATAATATATATATATATATATAATAATGTCGCATATAGTCAAGTAATATTCCATGTTTTAACATTCTTCCTTTCCTTAGCTATATCGAATAATTTCCATGCTAAACTTTTTGATTTAAAAGGAATAGATCCTTCTTTGCTGGTTGATTGGTAACTGCTTGCCATGATTATTTATTATTGGTCGAACAAAAAATTTAACTTTTTTTCATCACTGACCAAATTACACTTTTCTGAATGCATATTTGACGCTGATTCCAAATCTGGCTTCAGTTTTTCTCTATCAAGTAAAGTTTTTGAAATAAAGATAAAATATTATTTTTGTGTTTTTTTGAAAATGTAAGTTTTAAATATTCAAAATTCGCGCAAAGAATTTATTTCCATGAACTTAATTATACGTTATACACTCATATTTGCAAAAATTAATAGAATTTATATAAGGAATATAAATATAACTTATTGCATAATTAAGAATTTACTTAGATCAAAAAGCCTTAAAAGCAGTTGATTTTGGTGATTTCTTTAATTAAGTTTGGTCTGGATTTCACATGATATAGCATTATCATGGTCAGCCAGTCATGCTTTGTTCCAAAATCCTGATACAAGTCGAAGTTTCCATAGTCTAATGTCCCTGATTGAAGTGCTCCCTTGCTCGTCACTTACTGCAAATCAAGATCATTGGGAAAATAGTTTAGATGGAATGAAGGTAAAGTGCATTTTTCTGAACAGACATTGCGACAATTCATTTCTTTATAAGCATCAAGAAGGTTCTCAATACCACGTTTATATTCAGAAGACTGTTATTATCCAAGAAAAGTTTTGCATATCGCATTTGAAAGAAAAGGCAGCGCTTTCATTCTAGAGGAGCCGAAGCCTTTTCAAAATCCATGTCTTTTAAAACCTCCCTGATTTGTGGTCCGACAAAAAATTCCCTCTTTCAACTTTGCTGTACTAACTTTCGGAAATTTCTGGGAAAGGTACGAACCCCTCTGAATTCACTTTTCCCATTGCTTTAACAAAATTCTTCATTAAACCAAAGATCATCTTGGCAGCAATTGGTAGAAATATTTTTTGGAGAGGATTCTACAAAGGACACTGCTTGTTCCTGGGATATATGCAGTCCTTAGAGACCAATTACGTTTAACATAGTGTTCATTAGTAGCACGATTGTCCCAGAGACAAAGAAAGCAACAATATTTTGTAATTCCTGATTGCATTCCCATTAGCTTGCCAATGACCTTAAGATCTCCGAAGACGCTCAATTTATGAGTATCACATTTGGCTGCTTTAAGCAATATATTCATATTGTCATATGTCTCTTTGAGATGGACCGAATGGGCTATGGGTATATGGTTTTACATTACCATTATGCAAAAGAACTGCTTTCAGGCTTCTTTGAGATGAATCTATAAAGAGACGCCACTCAGATGCTACATGCGTCTGAGACAAATCAAAGAATAATCCATCTACATCGTGGCAATAACAAAGAGGACCATCTACTGTAAAGTAGCTGCTAAGTTATAAATTCCTCTTCGGTAGTAACTGATGCGAACATTTTCCTCAAGTAATTTTTCCTTTAGTCTTGAGGCGAGAAGTTCTGCTTTCTCTTTTGAAAAAGAAGTGTCTAACAAGATCATTCAACTGTTCTTGAGAAAATGGATTTGTCTCAAGATGGCTTCTTCTACCCGTGTAATCTGGATCTATTTCGACTGTCCGAAAATGCCACTACTGCTCCTTCTTCATCATCCATTGCATCTGCTAAAGAAGCTATCCCATCATCAAGGGGGATTGGAATGGTCAGTAATTCATTATGTTGGATTGGTTTACGTGCCGAATCAAGGTGTAGATATACAATATGGTGTTTTTTTTTGCAGAAAACCCTTGTAGATTTACACTACAAAAATAACAGTCTTCAATGATGATCTCGTGGTTCGCCTCCATATCATGTATACAAATGTCCATAAGGTATCTTTTATTTATACCAATTCCGCGTAATTCCATTTGAACAACGATGAACAAATCTGATGAAGTGCCCTGCTTATCCTTGCACCTAAAGGACAGACCAAAATACATATTGGATATTTTTCTTAAGGGCTGTTGTATTGTTCTTTGTTGAGTTGTTGTTATGAAACAGCAAATACAAAGCAAAATTTGGTTGGGTTATTTTACAATTGGTTGAGGCATGCTGTTTTATATCTGAGAAAAAAACCAAAATAACAAGCACAGCATACCATTCGCGCGTTTACGTTTCTTGAAAACCTTTAATATGTATCTAAGCTCTCCGTTAAGGCGGCTCCATCACATGCGGAGTTTGTAGAACACTTTGCAACACCCCATGGGTGTATTGGCCAATTTTATGGGCAGAGCCTTGCCTCATTTTACTTGGTTTTGCCAAAGTGCACAATCTTTCTCCATGTTTGTGGAAAAGATTTGTGTATTTGGCAAACCAAGCAAATGAGCAATGCTGCCAAAAAATGACCCATACACATATTGGATGTTTGGCAAAGGGTTGACAAACTCAGCCATGTGGAGCGCCTTAAAGATGCCCGCTCAATCAGTTTCTCTTTAATTAAATAAATTAAGCAGGGATGGCATTTTTGGTGATTTTTTGATTTTTTTAAAAAATCAGATTTGGATTTTTTTTTATTTTTTTTTATTTTTCAAGATTCGTAAACGTCACGCGAATATCAATAATTTGTATCCTGCAATTTATTGCCGCGTGACGTTACGAATCAAAAAAATCAAAAATATCAAATAAATCAAAAAAATCACAATGATTTTTTTTAAAAAAATCAAAAAAATCACCAAAATGCATCCCTGGAATTAAGAGACGCATAAAAAAATCAATATGGAAGACTTCGAAATATGTATTTGAAATTATCATAATAATATCGAATAAAAAATTACTTTCAGATGTATAGCCAAGAATCGGTTCAAAAATCTGGTACAATTTGCCGATTCCGATTCCGATTCCGATTCCTGAAAAACAACCGATTCTTTCGATTTCGATTCGGAATCGCCCATCACTGAATATATATATATATTATATATATAATATATATTAAATATATATATATATAATTATATATTAATATATAATATATATATATATATATATAATAATATTAATATAATAATATATATTATATATATTATATATATAATATAATATATATAATTATATATATATATAATATAATATATATATATATATTATGACGATAAAAATACCCTTTCTGAGCTATTCAAACTACTGGGATTGAACCTGGGTCCCAGCAGATGAACGCGTATGTGTTTGACCACGATGGACTAAAAGAAGAAGCGCGTAGAATACTTCCGTAGTGAATATAAGCATCCAACAAGACAGGATATCCCGCGCCCTTACCATCCCACTCGGTCAATAAAATAATTGATTCCCCCGGTTGCTGAGTATTTTTTCACCTTGTCGGTGCCCTGTTTGCCCTAATCGCCCGATAGTTGGGCATGGTTTTGAATCTGCTCAAATGTTCGCCATCGGCTGAACTACATTCGCCTATAGGCGAATATACTTTTTAGTGCTTTTAGCACTAAAATGCATTTTTTAATTACCGTATAATTTCTACCCTTCTATCGACGAAAAAAAAACCCGCAGGTTTTTTTTCGAAACAATAAAAAATTAATAAATTAATTAATTATTAATTAATTAATTAATTATTAATTAATAAATTAGTTAGCTCCCCAAAACCTGAGATATTGACGATAGAAGGCTGAAAACTTGTATAACACAACTGTCATATAAGGTGACGCACATCATATATGAGTAAATAGACCGTAGACACCCCATAAGGGGGGGTCTCAGCCCCCAAAAACCTGAGATATTGACGTAGAAAGGCTTGAAAACTTGGTATACACCCTTTTCATGATAGAGGTACCCATCATATTGGAGTTAAATAGCCGTACACATCCAAAAGGGGGGTCTCCAGCCCCCAAAACCTGAGAATATTGATCGTAGTAAGGCTGAAACTGGTAATTAACAGAGTACACCTTCATATAAGGTACCCACATCATACATGGAGTTAAATAGCCGTACAATCAACGGGGGGTCTCTCAGCCCCAAAACCTGAAATATTTGACGTGAGGGGGTAAACTTGTGTATTACACCCTTCATTATAAGGTCAACCACATCATATATGGAGTTAAATACCCGTACACCCAAAAGGGGGGTCTCCAGCCCCCAAACCTGGAAATATTGACGTGAAGGCTGAAACTTGGTAAAACACCCTTCATATAAGGTACCTACATCATATATGGAGTTAAATAACCGTACACCCTAAAGGGGGGGTCTCCAGCCCCCATAACTGAGATATTGGCGTAGAAGGCTGAAACTTGGTATATCACCTTTTCAAATTTATGGTACCTTCACATATCAATATATGGAGTGTAAATTAACGTACTCCCAAATGGGGGGTATCCAGCCCCCAAATAACCTGATATATTGACATAAGAAGACGAAGACTTGGTATACAACCCTCATATAAGTACCCACATCATGTAATGGAGTTAAATAGCCGTACACACCTAAGGGGTCTCCGCAGCCCCAAACCTTGTAAATATTACATAGAATCGACGAAACTTGGTATAGACAATTTTCTTATGATGTAACTCGATATCAAAAAAAAAAAAAAAAAAAAAAAAATAATTGTCTTTTTAAGTTTAATAACTTACAATGACGTTTTAAATACACTAAGAGCAGTAAAATTCAGTAAATCAACTAACCATCCCTACCCTCCATGATCCTTTGTCATGATCTATTGCTATTGATGCTGATGATCTATTGATTCAAGGTCATATTTTTTAATAAAATTGTTGTTTTACATACCCTAATGCAGTAAATCAGTAAATTCAGTAAATCAAAACTGACCCCCACCACCCTCCTACACTTTCCATTGATCTATTTGATCTATTGATCTAATTGATTCAAGTCATATTTTAATTGATAAACAATAATAAACTAAAAAAACTTATTATTTTGTTTCTTTAAACATTTTGTTTACTAAAAAAAATTATTCTTTATATGTTTATAACTTAAAAAAATTTGCATTTTAACATACCCTAAAGCAGTAAAATCAGTAAATCAGTTAATCAAACACCCCCTACCCATCCATATTAGATCTATTGATCTATTGATCTATTGATTCAAGGTAATATTTTGGTATAACATAACACAAAAACTTTATTTATTGTTTTGTTTTCTTTTAAATCATTTTTGTTTTACATAAAATTTATTCTTTTAGTTTATAACTTAAAATAAATTTGCATTTTACATACCCTAAAGGAGTAATTCAGTAAATCAGTAAATCAGTTAATCAAACTATCCTCCTACCCATATGATCTATTGATCTATTGATCTATTGATCTATTGATTCAAGTAATATTTGAACACACATTTGCAAAACACTTGTATATTATTTTGTTTGTTTCTTTAATCCTCTTTCGCTGCTTGAGGACGCTGCGTTGTCGGCATGAGAATTGTCTTTAGTATGAACGAGGCCGACTATGTGGTCGTCATAAATCGTACTTCTTTCTATCGAAGTCAGCGATGAAATTTGGTGCTTTCAAATTTACGTATATCTACATTATCTTGGACCTTTGGCAATTTTAAGACCTGTTTGAGCATATAAATCCTGGTCCCGCCTTCGAATGTAGTTAGTATGCACCAAGCGCCATCAGCGTGGAGATGTTTCAAAGCTCTGTTTTATTGAAAATTTGGCTTATTATTCTAGATGCTGGGTTGATTTTTTATCATTGTATCCCCCTTATCCCCTATCCCAATGACTTTCTTCTATACTTGGGAGCCCCTCACAATCTATTTCTTTTCTTTCCTCCCCCTTACCCCACCCCCTCACCCAACCCCAATGTTTACAAAATTTCTTCATTTTATCTTACTTTCGTACATTTTATTGAAAATTTGGCTTAGTATTCTAGATACGGGGATGATTTTTTATAAATGTATCCCCCTTATCCCCAATCCATATAGCTTTCATCTTTACTTGAGAGCCCTTCAATCTCTTACTTTTCTTCCCTACATCCTTACCCCTATCCCCCGCCTTTGCCTCAATGTTTGCAAAATTTCTTATATATATATATTATATAGTAATATATATATAATATTATATATTTCTATAATATAAATATATATATATATATAAATATATAAATTATATATAAATATATATATATAATATATATATATATACAGAACCAAATGAATGGACATATCTGACCCAGCACTGACGCAGCGAAAATAAATGACTGTGCGTATTTCTACCGTCATGCGTGGTACACACGTTGACTGTGCGCGCGCAGTGAAAGGGTAAACATTTTGTTTACATAAAAAGTTTATTCTTTTGTTTATAACTTAAAATTATTTGCATTTTCATACCCTTAAAGCAGTAAATCAACGTAAAGTCAGTTAAAAACTTACCCTCCTACCCATCCATAGATGCTATTGATCTAATTGCAATCTATTGATCTATTTGATCTATTAAAAGTCATAATTTTTTATTAAAATTGTTATGTTTTACATACCCTAAAGCAGTAAATCAGTAAATCAGTTAATCAAACTACCCTCCTACCCTTCCATGATCTATTGATCTATTGATCTATTGATCTATTGATTCAAGTCATATTTTGTATAACATAACAAAATAAATTCTTTTCTGTGGCTGTTGTTGTTGAAATGGCATTTGTGAAAAAAAAAAAATTATATTTGTGGCAGTTGTTGATGTTGTTGTTGTTGAATTGTTGCGTTTGTTGCTGTTGTTGTTGTTGTTGTTGCTGTTGTTGTTGTTGTTGTTGTTGTTGTTGTTGTTGTTGTTGTTGTTGTGTTGTTGTTAAATATATCAAACGTTCAAGTTAAATGAAAAAATATACAACGCTTTTTCAAACATATCTAAAATATTAATGTAATTTTACATTAACATTAATATTTAACACTAAACAAAAAATATATCTTATCCTAGCCTAACTGACATACGGCATTCATTAACAAGAACTAAAATTAGAAGTTCCAACTTACCAGCAGAAGTCAGCATAGCAATCTCAATCTTTACTATGCGCAACTCGCACAAAATAATTATTATTATTCTTATTATTATTATTGATTTATTATTATATTATTATTATTATTATTAATTATTATTATTATTATTTTTATTATTATTATTATTATTATTATTATTATTATTATTATTATTATTAATTATTACATTATTATTATTATTAATTATTATTATTATTATTATTATTATAATTATTATTATTTTATTATATTATAATATTATTAGTTATATTATTATTATTATTATTATTTATTATTATTATATTCCAAACAGATCTCACCAACCCTATAACCGTGCGATCACTTACCTGCAGTCCCACAAAACTAACAGTGGTTGGTAAATTGTTTCCATACCAGACACCTATCTTACCGTATCCTTGTTACGCTCAAGGAAGCCAAGTCAGAACTGCATTTGCTAAGCCATCACGAACAAGCCAAGGAAATTCGAGAACTGACTCATTAATCTTAATACTTTGACACAGTATGAAGGGAACGAAGAATTTATCTATTGTACCCGAGTATCTTTTGACACATTGAGAAGGGTGGGAGATTTACTTTGTTCCCCTTATGTCCGTACTTAACATCTGTTTTTAACTAAACAGTAGTTTTATTATATTATTATTTATATTATTATTATTAATTATATTATTATAATTATTATTATTAATTATATATTATATTATTATTATTATATCAACTATATATTTATATGACATAGCAAATCTAACATACCACACACACACACACACACACAAACACACACACACACACACACACACACACACACACACACATCCACACACACACACATCTCACTCACAAATAATTAATAGGACAACTTCTTAATACAATAGCCTGGGTCAGTCTCGACTAATATGATCACAGTAAAGTAACCTAACACAGCGTACAAAACGTAACCTATTACACTTTTCAAACATAATTCTACATATCAATGTAATTTTAAATAACATATCGAATTAACGTAGCATTTCGAGTAATCATTTCGTATAGAACATAAGCACAAAAACATTCTTTATATACTAACCCGAAATCTACATAACAATGTTCACATTAAATAGCAACATAGCACCATAACTAAGAAAATAGTACAACGACACCCAACACAGCTTACCCACTATATAAACGTTAACATAAACAAAGTTCCAACTAACACAGTAAGTAAATAAACTTTACATCAAAACGTAACCTATCTACTTTTTTCCTAAGCATATCTCTAACATATGAACGTTAATTTTACATTGAACACAGTAATATTTAGCAACAATTTATCATAACCTTGTCTAATATATCAGACCAAATCGAATAACTGCAAACAATACACAAAGTTTTAATCCAATACATAACTAAAATAAGTTCTTTGAATAAAAATCATAGTAAATTTGTAATAGTTTACGATTTTAAAGCAGAAATCAGTAAATCAGTAAATCAACACCCATCAACCCTTCCCCACCCTCCCACCACGACCTTGATCTATTGATCATTGATCTATTGATCTATCAAGTATCATTTCGGATAAACATACACAAAAAAAGTTTTTATATACTAACCATCGAATATATGGTATCGTAACAAAAGTTTTACATTAATAAAGCTACATAACATTACCTGAACTAAGATACAATACAACGACAAACCTAACAAGCCATACGGGCGAATAAACTACTAACATTAACAAATTTCTGCACTAACAACAGTAAAGTACCTACACATCGTCCAAAACGTAACTATCACACTTTTCAAGCATATCCTAGCCATATCTATGTTAATACATTAACATCGAATATTACAAAAATTTAGCATACCCTCTAAATCATCATATCGACAACGATCTATTGCTAACTCCAAATTTTTTAAAATCAACTTTTGTAATATTTAACAAAATCCATCATACCTCGTCTAAATAATTCTAACCCAACGAATAAATGCAATCATAACAGAGTGAACATAACATAAAAAATAACAAAAGTTTTATCCATGAATAAATAAAATAAGTTCTTTGATAAAAATATCACAGTAAAGAGCGTAATAGTTTACTGATTTAAAACAGTAAATAGTAATCAGTAAATCAAACCACCCATCCCTGCAGTTCCCTACCCATCCACCCGCCTTGATCTATTGAACTTTGATCAAGTCATATTTCGAGATCATTTTGGGATAAACATAACATAAATAGGTTCTATATACTGACTTACGAATATATGCTTAACCAACAAAGTTTAACATAAGTAAAGCTAACATATCATAACCGCACTAAGAATATAAGTACAATGCAACCTCCCATACTCGCGTATGAAATAATCTGCTAACTACTTAAAAATTCCTACTTATAAAAGTAAAGTACTAACAGGTCATACAATGCATGATATGTTCCCACTTTTCGCGCATATCAGCAATAGGTAAAGCCGTATTATCTACCAAAATCCCTTAACAAGTGGTCAATCTTCAAAGATACCAACATCCTGAACTAGAAATTGACACTTGATCTTCATTAACAGTGTCACTTCTTTCCAGTATACACATACATTTGACCTATGAATAACGTAGACCATTAGCAAAAATTCTGGGGAACCTAACATACTCAACAAACATTAACCTAAGGCCACGTTTCTAACACATATCGTATTTAAAACACAAGTAAGTATCTTACAAAACTCATAATTCTCTAACAAATCAGTGTGATTTTCAATTGTCATAGTAATATTAACATAACGTACCTAACCTACGAATAAAACAGTTTTCACTTAAATCATGAGTATCTAAAGAACACAATAACCCTTCCGAAGAAAAAACCAGGGGGATGCGCCCCTTGTAACACCTAACCTTTCAGGATGTAACCTGAAATATTTTTATCCCCCTATTTTAGACCCCGCCCCCTTTCAGAAATAATCAATTCTAAAACTGGTAGATTTGCAGAAGCGCAATCATAGCAGAGTCGATTTGATAGGCACTGTAATCACTGTAAGCACTACCATTATCATAAAGACTGCATTAAAACGCTTATACAAGTGTGCAATTGACTCAAGAACTAAAGCCTCTTGACCATACAAAACTTCGTCAATGGTCAGAATGGTGGCAAGAAATGGCAACAGTGGATGATCAATTTTGAAGAAAATCATCTTCAGTGATGAGGCACATTTTCACCTCACTTTATTCGTCAATAAGCAGAATTGCCGCATTTGGGCGAATGATAATCCAGAGTGATTGTCGAAAAAACCAAGCACCCACATGAAGAGTTTGACTGTTTGGGGCGGTTTGGGCCTGGCGGCTCATCGGCCGTATTTTTCACAATGAGACCGGGCAGCCAGTTACTGTGAATGGTGTCGCTATCGTGAGATGATAACGAACTTTTTATGGCACGAATTGGAAGGTATGGATGTGGATGATATGTGGTTTCAACAGGACGGTGCCACTTGCCACACAACTAACGAAACAATGGCTCTTTTGCGCGACAAATTCAATGGCCGTGTTATCTCACGTGGTGGCGATGTCAATTGGCCGCCAAGATCATGTGATTTGACACCGTTGGACTTCTTTCTTTGGGGTTATTTGAAAGAAAAGGTGTACGTCGATAAGCCAGCAACAATTCAAGAGCTAAAGGATGAGATAATTCGGCACATTAACGGCATAGAACCTCAATTATGCCTCAGCGTCATCGAACATTTTGATCATCGGATGGAGGTGTGCCGCCGAGGTCGCGGCGGCCATTTGGCCGATATTTTGTTCCATACATAATTGAACAAAGAATTACATAATAAAAAAATGAAAAATAAATTCCTAAGTAATTTGTGTTATTCAAAATCAACATCGGCCCTTAAAATTTAACCACCCTATATATATATATATATATATATATATATATATATAAATGTGTGTGTGGTTGTTTGTTACTTTAACTTTTAACTGTTACTATTACTTTGATACGTCCTCCCTGTAATAGCAGCCTTCTCTCTAGTATTATTAACCTGTATTTGCTAAATGTATTTTTTACCTGAGCTATAATTTTACCATATTCTGTGGTCCCGTATATATTGTTTTTTCCAGCCAACTAAGTTCTATTAGGATCTTTTATTTAATGTAATTTTTAACTTTAGTCTGCTTTTAATTCTGGAACTGCAAGATTTGTTTTTATATTGTTTAAATTACTTTATCCAAGTATCTGTTGATGTTATTTTTATTTGAACTTTGATTGTGATTTTAATTTTAACATTAACTTACCCATTATCATTATCAGCTTGTTAAATATTTCGTCTTGCTATTGATGTTTTATTCTATTTTGCTTTGTTTCATTTTACTTTGGAGATTTGATGATAAACTTAACGTTAACAGTCTTCAGCATTTTTATTATTTATTAATCTTAACTATTATAATAATTTCCAATGTTTTGTTCTTGTATACGTGAATTGCATTTTGATTTAAATTTTTATCTTTTATTTTTTTTATTTTTTTTTTTTTACTTTTTATTCTCTATTCTTTATTTTTTATGTTTTTTTCGTTTTTTTTTTACTTTTGTTTTTGTTTATATCTTTGTTTTTGTTAAAGTTTCTGTTTTTGCTAGTGTTTTTATTTTTATTTTCATTTTTATTTGTATATTTTTGTTTTTATTTTTATTTTTATTTTATTTTATTTCATTTCATTTTTATATAGAGTTCGATTATAACCTTAACCTTAATTATCATTATCATTTGTTTATTGACCACTCTGTCCTTTTTCTTATTATCCACATTTATCGCTACAGCATCCTGAAGATGAGTCTTGCATGACTCGAAACGTCGATGAAATTTTGAGATTATAATAAATCATTACTAGTCACATTTGTTCTTCTTTGATCATATTTTATAATCAAATTACCGGTTCACCAAGACAAACGCAATCATAATTATATACTATATAATAAGATATTAATATATATTAGTATTATAAATATATATATATATAATTATATAAATAATATTTTAATTATATATTATATATATATATTATATAATATTAATATAATATTTAATTATATATATATTATATATGAAACTGGCAAATTAAAATGATAAAAAAGAAAATATTATAATTTTGTGTAAGGAGAACCAGAGGAGTAACACCATCTTTACTGCATAAGTTCTTAATATTAATCTCAGAGAGATCAGAAAACAAATATTAGAAGAGGTTTCAATAGTAAGCACAAATGAGATGGAGTTGATGAGAGCATATAAAACGAAAAAGGCATATATATTTATATATATATTTTATAATATATATATATAATATATATACAGTATATATATATAATAGTAATAAAAAGTATAATATATATATATATATATATATATATATATATTATATATTATATATATAATATATATATATATAATATATATATATATATATATAGTTTATATCTTATAATATTATATATATAATATATATATACTATATATATTATATAATATATATATATATATAATAATATATATTATATTAATAATATATATTATATATAATATATATATATATATATATTATATTATATATATTATATTATAATATATTAGTATATATATATATAATATATATATATATATTATATGTATATAATATATTGAGTTATTCTATATTACAGTTTTCTTACCTTATAATTGTTTATGGTAATGTTATTGTTTTCCTTTCAATTCAGATTATTGAGAAATGAAATTTTAATTATTTTCAAATGTGATTAAGTAACAAATATAATTTATTTAAATTTTTTTTGGCTAATAGAAGAGTGTTCATTGATTCTAGATAGGAAAAAAAATCCATTGTAAAAAATAATTCACGTAATAATGTTAATAGGTGTATGCTGTCTTCAATTTTAATCTCTCGTCTTTTCGAGAAGCACGAGCAGTTCAGTCACCTTTTAAATTTGATTAAAAATATTTTTAATCAATGGCGATTATTCCTACACTTTTTGTTTATTAAATAATGTTTAATACTGGTTTTATGTTAATATTCCAATATCATTGAGCATAACTTTTTCAGACAAAATATAAATTTATAGTAAGTCCAAAATTGTTAGAAATCGATAGTTTTATTAATCGATAATCATGCTAAGCACGAGCAGTGCCGAGTGCCAGGATCGGCTCTGATTATCATTATATTAATATAAAAATATATTTATCTTATATAATTATTTTTATATCTATTATATAATATTATATAAATATTATATATATTATACATATTAATATATTATATATATATATAAATTAATAGGCATTGAGCTAGAGGTAGTTATTAGTTGAATGACATATGAATCCATCTCAAAGATTGGTTCGTAATAGACAAAGGCATCAAGTTGAAATTAATGAATTCATTTAGATCATTTGTTATTAAGCAATTAAGGTTATTGAATGAAGAGAATGTGAAATCACTGTCGTCATTTAGTTTGCCTGTTGCTCCGCTAAAAAAACGAAATGGAACTAATTAAACAAGCCACAGGATTACATTATAATTAAAAGGCCAAAAAGTGGTTTAATTTATCAAAACAAATTAAGAATTACAAAATAATAAAGGAAACATGAGGAGCTTTTCCGCCATTTTTAATATTTTCAAGTGTTTCGTTAGATTGAGAGCGTATCAAGAGAAATTCAATTCATTTAATAAGGGTTTTTCTTCTTTTTTTTTTTTTTCTTTTTATCGTGTAAGGAAATTGCTTGCCGTCTTTCTCCCGCGCCCTTCAATTTCAAGACGAGAAGCCAAGAAAGAAATTGAGGGAAAGATATTACGAGTCATATTCGTGACTTTAACTAGTTAATTTAAGTGTGTAATGTTGAACAGTAACGTGCAATTATTTGTCCCCAATGAGAATTAATTAAAAGATTATTATTGTTGAAGGGGAAAGAAGGGTGGAGTCGGGGACACACAAATTTGTGGGATAACACGAAATTATAAAACACTGATATAATGAGACAATTACCTCCTCCCACACACCCAAAGACACACCCTACCACGCATATATTATATATTATATTATATATTATATATATATATATATCTATACTATATATAAATATATATTTTATATATATATATATAATAATAATATATAATTATAATAATATATATATATATATATAATAAATTTATGTTAATTATATAATAGTATATATATATATATATATTATATATAATATAATATTATAGTATATATATATTATATATATAATATATATATATATATATTATATATATATATATTATATATATTATATATTATATATATATATATATGTATATATATTATATAATATATTATGAATAATGTTAAAATAATTGTATCTATCAATTATGTGAGAATATATAATAATATATATATATAATATATATATATATATATATATTATATTATATATATTTATATTATTGTGTAAGTTTCTAATAAAGAAAGAAAATTTATAGACTTTTTCAAAAAACTTATTTAGATAAAAGTTCTCATAATAATGTTAAACTTAAAAATCACTGTATTTTTTTTTTTTTTTTTTTTATTCAATCGGAAATATTCAGAAGTTTTTATTTTTATAAATAAAAGTCCTCGTCGCCCACTGGAGGCCTGAGAGACCTGACTCCCTGCTCATAATTGATTTAACCTTATGGTTATTCCTTAGTAAAAGAAGAATTGTAATTCCCGTATTACAGCTATGTATAACTTAATATTAACTAAAGTAAAGACATTAGGTAAAGAACCACAAAAAAGAAGGAGTTGGCGGGTCTTCGGCCCGGTGATGACGGGGGAATTACGCCCTCTGTTCCGTGACTCGACCCTAAGGGAAATAAACCAAAACTTTTAAGTTTGCTCTGATGAAATTAATGCTGAAAACAAAAAAAACAAAAAAAAACCCATAAATTACGATGATTTTTAGGTTATCATATATTTGAAATTTTAATGATAATTTTCTTGTTTCCTTCTAGATTTCATTTCTTATTAATTGTCAACTCACTATATAATATTATATATATATATAATATATTATATTTTATATATATATATATAATATATATATAATATATATTAATATATTATAATATATAAATATATGTATAATTTATATATATATATATAAATGTTATTATATATATATATATATATATATTTATATATATTTATAATACATATATATAATATTATTATATATATTAATATTATAATATATTATATATATATATATATATAAATTATACTAATATATAATATTATAATTATATATAGCTATATTTAAATATTATATATTATATATACTTATATATATATATAATTATATATAATATAATATATATTATTATATATATATATATATATATATATTATATATATATATCAGGCTTTGGTTCAAGTAAAAGTACTTGTATTGTACTTGTACTGTACTTAAGTAACTATTTTGGAGTATTTACTTATGTAACTTGGCCCTTTGTACTTGGTAACTTTGTGCGTTGATTGTAGTATTTTGGTCATTTTTAACGTTGCCAATGTTTTTGTTATTTTTATTGTTATGATTGTTATTGATTGTTTATTATTTTTTATATTATTTTTCATTTCTAAGAAATTGGAAGGGTAAAAGAGTGTTAAGTTTCTTAAAAAATATGATAAATATGGAGAATTATTTATACATTATATGTAATTTAAATATTCACATTAAATATTTTTTAAATAATAGTACAGTTTAATTCATAATATATTATATATATTTTTATATATATTATTTTATATTATATTATGTATATAATATTGTTCAGCGTCTGGATTATCCGTTCATATGTATCTTTATAACATATTAATTGCTACTTATATAAGGACTACTGTCGTAATGTTTCCAATTTAGCCCTGAAAAGTAAAAAAAAAAAATAAAAAAAAAAAAAAAAAAAAAAAAAAAACACACATAATTCTTTTATATATATTCAATTATACAATTAGTTTACAGCGAAGAATAAATTTGGATCCTGTTAAAAGTTCAGATATTGTAAATGTTAAGAGATAAAAATTTAAAAACTTTAAGTGAAGAGCAGTTAAGAAATATGTTTAGAGAGATTCTTCAGAAACCTATTATTACTCTAAAGTTAAAATAAATAGATTTCATATTAAATTTTGCTTTTTTTTTTTACTGAAAGTAATACCAATGGTATATTACGTACTGGCGAGTCGGTCTCTTGGCTTGCCGGGGATATACGGGTGTTAGGTACTAATTCCCTGCTCGGGTAGGGTCTTCGTACTACGCTCTTTTGGTTTTTGGGTGTCGCGGGTTAGTGCCCTCTATTCTGTGTTGTAAAACGTCCTCCTTTATGTTGTCGTCGCTGACCCCTATTGTGGCGTATAAAGCAATTAATTTAATAGAAGAAGTTATTTATTTTATCGAGAAAAATAAAAGGTTTTAAATAAAAAATTCTAATCATATTACTATATTATTAACAATATTTTTTTTTTTTTTTTACTTTCTTTATTAAATTGTTTACCAGATCTTAAAAATGTTGCCTTTTCGCGTAGCTATTTGAATGTAAGGAGATATTATATATTTTATATGATATGTATATAATTATATTAAAATTTATATATATTTATATTATATTATAATATTATTATTATTATATATTATATTAATATAATTATATATATATATTTATTATAATATTATTCTTTTATTTATTTTATTTTTTTTTAATTTATTTTTTTTACATTCCCATGGGCTAAATTGACAGCCCTTTCAGCATGTATGCGTTTTACCCCTTTTAGCTATTATAGTTTTAATAGAATACATCTGAACTGGCTTAATCCAACCTGGATTTATTATTATTTATATATATTATTATATATAATAATAATTAATTATATAGATATAATTATTATATTATATAAATATATATTTTATATATATATTATAAATATTATATATATTAATATATTATATTCATTCATAACATTATTCCCAAGACTAAGTAATGGGTGTTGTAACTCTCGGTAAACAGAAAATTAGTAGATAGAATTTGACATAGTTAGAAAAGAAGTCCATCTTTACCTCCCTTTATATATTTAGTGAGAACTCGCCGCAACTGAAATACCCCAGAAGATTAGACCTACGGCGGACATTTTATTTGCTATATCGCAATGTGGGGATTATCTTTGCCAGTGACCTACAATCATATACCGCACAAACACTGCTATTTATTATTATATTTCACCCTTCTTCTCGCCCTTCAAATCTGTCAATCTCATCTCCAAACTTTTGCTAATCAATCCTATATTTTTCGGTTCCCAGCCAGTTCGATCCTATACAATTTTCTCTACACATATCATCCGCTAATTCATAACTATTCATGCTCTTTCCACATGATACAATTCATATAACGTCCTTTTCAATTTATTCTCTTCATTAATTTCCCATTTCACTACAATAGAAATTCTCTAATACGTTCATTCCTCTATTTTATTTATTTTCTCCATACACTACATCGTCCGTATAGATGTGCCCTTTGAAACATTGTACTTAGATTTTATACTGTCTTATTCAGACATATTCCTCTTCACTATAATCATTAATCAATGTATACATATCATTCAGGTACCAGCATCTCAAGTTAGTCTTTATATCATACCACAAGATTTGAATAACTTCTGAATTCCCACATTCTTACTACTCTCGCATTCATTCGTTCCCTTTTGTCTACAATATATCCTAATATATTTAATTCGGTCACTTGTTCATAGCTGCTACTCTAGCATATAATTCTCACCGAGGATGTCTCTACTTATCAAATACATAAACTTACCTTCTATCTATCGTATTTATATTTTCCAACGTCGTTTACACACTACCTAATTCTCTTATCGAATCCTCTAACTTCTCTTGATTTCACGCTAATCAATAAGTCCTATATATTTATATATAGATATATATATATTTATCTATTTTAACTAATATTATTCTAATTATGGAGCATAGATGAAGAAAAAAAATTATATAAATAATTTATTAAAAATATATAATTTTAATTAAAATATATTAAATAATATTATATATATACTATATTATAATATAATATTATATATATTATAGTATATATAGATTGAGATGTGTTATCCTATCCAGCTCATTCATTAATATTATTTCCAATCTAATAATTCCTCATGTTGGATAGCAGCACTGTACACTATTCCGAAAGATGTCGCTCTAGTCTTTAATATGCCCTATATGCTCTTACGTGTATTACTTTAGATTATTTGAAGTTTCTTACTCTATCTTAGATCATCTGATTTTTCACTTTTTCCGGGCCAGTAGTATTCGGCTTTGAGGTCTACTTGGATTTTACTTTCCTATCAACTGAATTATGTTTTTCCGCTTAGGAATACGGAGACTTGCGTGGTGGATTGAACTATCAAATCATTTGACCTATTTATTCTATCATTAATGATTTTCTCAGTCTCATTGCTAATGTCTTATTCACATCATATGCATGACTCGACCCTTCATTTTATCCCATCATTTGCATTATCTTTCCTTCAGATGCCTTATCTTTCCAATCTTTCTACTACTGATGAATTTCGGGTGAGGTCGTCTGAACCTTGTAAATTCTATTCTTAAAACAATTCTAAAATCTCCATTCTAAGAACCCTTTAACTATCCTATCTCTTTTCGACGTCTCTCGTCTTCCTGTTGACAATATAAATCCTGCTTAACTAAACAAAAAAATTCTTGGAAGCTACTCCAAATGTTGTAGCATGACCTCAAAGAACGGATTTGTAGAACTGCGAGATTTTTTTCTCTTCTCATTCTCGAACTTACAAGGGTCTCATCCGCCTTGTATGGAGTACTGCTTCATATTAGTGCTCTGTTCACTGTTTTGGATACAGGGTCGTCAAATGCCAAAAGTTATAACTGTTTCTGAACTTTCCCCCAGTTCACTTGACCTTCTATCTTGCGGCGCGATGTTGGTGGCTTATCTCTATGTCACCGCAGCGGCAGTTGCTCGAGGGAGCTTATCATCCACTGTACTCACCTTTAGTCCCTCTGAGCACTAGTGCGTGTTGCGATGAGTCTGCGTAATATTTTCTTAATACTTCTTGTTTATTAGTTCTAACCTTAACTTTTCCTGACTTCTTCTTTGATTATTCTTTTCTATCTTCTGTGTTTTCTGTTAATTAATTCTCCCTCATTACTAAAGCTTGCATCCTGTTCATTCTGTTTGCTGCGTAATTATTTATTGTTGACTTATTGAGGCGTGCCATAAATTTAGCATTTCATTTTAGGTGCGAAAGTCACCTCCTTGAATGGCTCTGGCCGTGAGTTGGTTGTGATAACGTAATATATTATATATATATATATAATTGATATATTATATAATATATATATATTATTATATATATATATTATATTATATATATAAATATATACCGTATATATAAGGCGAGATAGTGATTTATTGGATTTGGAAGGTGTGTAAAAGCGTTTATTAGAGGGTATAGTTCCGAGGGATTGAGGAGGCGGTAATAGTACCTCTTATATAAGGGTAAGGGGATAGGATTAAATGTATAATAGGTAATTTAGTATATATTGATGTTGTAGGGAAAATAATATCTGTATTGGTCCGAAAGAGGTGACGTCTAATTACTGAGCCTGATTTGGGGAAGATAATGTGCTTTAGAATGTGGAGAGAAATGTGTGGATAAAATGTACATTGAATATAATTCAAGTGGAAAATGATGATAGAGAGAATAATTTTATTTAGGATTAGGATTTGCAACAGGCGTATAAAGGATAAATAGGAAGCTCTATGTCGATTCTTGATAATGTCATAGTGATATGTTTGGTGTATGTTCTGAATGAATAAAGTATGCATGACTAAGTGAAGGTGTATAGAATAATATAGAGTCGAAGTGATTCGATTTAATAATAATAGCGAAGTGAACAAGATGCCCTATGTTCTTTGGCGATCCAATCTTATATGTGGTGTTAGGAATACTTAGAGTAGGTGACAAGGATAGTGTTTAAATGATGAGAATTTGAAGAGTGAGGGTTTCCTATCTATATAGATCATTATTGTTTTTGTGCTGGGAATTTGAGAGGTTTTGAGAGGATGGTAAAGAGATTTGGTAGGAGTTGGTAAAGAAGGTTGAAAGTAAAACGAGATAAGAGTGGTTATGGTTTGAGTGAGGAATTGTCTCAGTGTAAGTTATGTTTAGATAGTGAAGATGAAAAAAGTGATCTAATTTAATATACTTAAATATATGTATGAATAAAGGAGTGGAATGATAGGTTAGTAGGAAGTTGAATGGAGACTAGGGTTGGTAAAATTATCTTGGTTATAGTAAAGATAAGTGTGAGTGCAGCTTAAGGAGTCATACATGAATTGTGGTGATGTTGTTACCGTTTGATGTACCATTGTGAAATTGTCTGGAATAAGAGGAATTAGATTAATAAATATGCTCAATGGAACAATCTTGTGGCCGTTAGGTTTATGAAAAATTGATAAATGAGAATGAACGTATTCGAGAGTTGTTTGATGTGGAGAAAGGGGTAAATGAGAGATAAATGAAAGTACGTTGAATGTTTTTGACATGCGGAAGGAGGTATTGATTTAGTCATAGGTCAACAACGTATGATAAGGGAGTGTGCTGGATACGACTGATGGGGCGAAGAAAATTAGATTGAGTCAGAAAAGTAATGCAGTGTAGGAGAGAAAGTGAGTTTTGGAGCCGATGATAGAAGAAGCTTAAACGTAGTGATAGGGTGGGGGTGTGAGATATGGTTGTATTCTAAAATGTGGCCAAGGATGATTACCCCACTTAGGAGAGATATGTCATTAGTGAAGTATTGCGGTCCGTAGCCTCATAAGTGGATTTTCTAACTGGACGATTCACTATTGGTCTAAAGGGGGCGGTAAAGCTGGGCTTTTTATTATTTGTTACTATTTTTCTACTATTTTCTTTCGTGTGCATGATTACGTACTGTCCGTCTTGGTGAGAAAGTGGATGAGAATGACATATAATATTATATATATTATATATATATATATATATAATATATTATATTATATATTTATATATATATATATATAATATATATATATATATTATATACATATAATATATATTTATTATATATATATATATATTATATATCTTATAATATTTGCAAGTCTTTCATAAGTATGTACTGACTTGGTACTTGTATTGATGCATGTACCTTGTACTTGAACAATTTCTAAGTCTAGTATTTGTATTGTTACCTTGTACTTGAAATATGTATTTGATACCCAGCTGGTATATATATAATAATATATATTAATATATTATTATATATATATTATATATATGATATTACTATATAATATATAATATATATTTTATATTAATATTATTATATAATTATATAAGACTATTTATTTAACTTACTAAAATTCTTAAATTTAAACCACGCAGAAAATGGATAAATATAGAAAGGTTAAGAAATGGGGATGAGTTATCAAGAGAGGCGGAAATTCCCAGCAACTGTACATCATTATGATTTTACCATTATGAATATATTTTAACTTCTATAATCTATTGAGCTTATTAGAAACATTCGGAACTATCTGAATTGAGCGTTGGAAACTATTTCATTATGGAGTTAGAACTATTTTTTTTTTTTTCATTTCTATAATTTTAAGGAACTTATATGCTAATCTAATAAAATAGAAAATACTAATCAGAATAATATTTATTATTATATTATCATAGTATAAATATTATATATGAATGATTATATATTTATATATATATATATATATATATATATTATTATATTTATATATAATAATATATATAATATACTTTTATATATATAATATATAATATATATATATATATAAATATATATATATAATATATATAAATATTATATAATATATTATATATAATTATAATATTATATTTATATATATAGTATAATATATATATTATATATACATTATATATAATTATATATATATATAGTGTGGGAGATAAAGTGGGAGACATTGGGGAAAGGGCCACTAGAAAAGTGGCGAAAAATGAACCTTTATGTTTTTGCTCAGACTGCACGTTTTTAAAAAGGGTTATGGTAGATAAACTGAAAAAGATGCAATATCGATGATAATGATGGTATATTTACTAATATAACTGGTATACAATACGGTTACATTTTTTTCCTAAGAGTTTTTATGTGTCTTCGTTTCATATTGGTTAAAGTAAGCTGGCTGTGTGCTTTTTTATACGCTAGCTTTTTCTGACATGAGTATGTCGATAATTTACGGCTGCAAAGTCTGCTCAATAATCACGGAAGGCGTACCCGTTAATATTCAGATATAGGCAGCACATCAATAAAAACAATTGCAGAATTAAAAGCAATATTACGCAATTTTGAGACCATAATTTTCTGCGAACTCAGACATACCTTTAAGAGGTATAGGCTTGCATGAGGATTTTGAAACTGATTAACTTCGATGAAGTGGTGATTTGTGTGAATTGAAAGACATAGAATAGAAATGCAATTTCTTTTAATTCTGTTATTTCGAGGAATTGAATGGTACAGATGGATAATTATTATAAAAAACATGATTTGCGCGTGCAAAAAAAAAATTGTGTAACTCCATTATTGCCAATGAAGCTGCGATTTGTCAGCAATAACAATATATATATTACTAGATTAAGAGGTTTCCCCGTCTTGAAAAATGACCGTCGAGAAGAATTTGGGGTTGAATTCTTGAAGATGTGCGAAACATTGACAAACTATGGATTTGTTAAATATAAAAAGTTTGAATACGTTAGTCTATTGCTTGTTAGGGTACGAGTTGCGCAGCATGAGGAAAGAATCATGGAGTTCAAAGAACTGCGGGGCAATATTGAAAAAGATATATAGTTTCACCGTCAAGCATCGTTAATTGGTCTTAATTGAACTAAAAATTATTCGGAATATTCGAAATACAATTGCAATCAATAAAAGACTAAACTTTTTCAGAGACTCACCTAAGAGAAATACATTCGCGGCTCTAACTTTTGTGAACCGTTGGACTTAAAAATATTAATAGTATTGCTATTGTTCTTACAAATGATAAAATCGTGAATGGGTAGAAATGTCAGAAATGCATAAATAACCATAGAAACGGCTCTATCTATCTATCTGTTATGCGGAACAAGACCATTTCATATTACCTCTTCGTATAGAAATATTTTTCTTTTGTTTGAACTAGCGGTAACATATCCAACAAAATTAAATATTTGAATCATCAGATCTGATCATTGGTCAAAGAATTTTAAAGCTGGCAAAGGATCACTGCAAAACTCTGATCAAATAATTGCATGACTACTCTTATCATTACCAATGTATTATGCTTCATCTGTAGTAGAACTTGCACACAAAACGTTCAATACACAACTAAAAGAATCGTTTCTGCAATTCTAGCTGAATATTGGGAAAGTTTACTTGTGCCATATTTTTATAACTATCATGCCGCTTTAGAGGACTAATTTTCAGAAACAACTCCTAGCATTCATTCTTTTTATTTGATCCGTTTTTGATGTTAGGTGCTTGCTCGAGGATCTTTGGTGTGAGAAGTTAAAAAGTGCTTTCAAAGTTTATGATTTGAATTAAAAAAGAATTTATACGAAAAATATTTTGACAAAATATTCAACTTGATAAAAAATGGATTAATACAAGAAAGTTGAAAGACTGGAACTTGCTGAGTAGTTAAAGAAAGTCGACCTTTTATCTCAATCAAAAACTTGTATATTATTTGCACTGGTGCTACTGTGTTCAACAATTACCATTGAAAGGTTTTTCAGCACTCTGCGAAAAGTAAGGATTTGGCTAAGAAAAACAATGAACAAATACAGGCTAAATGGACTTTGTAGGACTAGAATCATGAATATTTGTAAGTGAAAATATAGTAATAGTATTAGAAATACTGAATTAATATAATATAATTTATATATAAGGGTACTATTATATATATATATATTTAATTAATAACTATATATTAACAATCATATAATATATTTATTTTATATATATTATTATATTACAATAATTAATTATAATTAGATAATTATATGTATTTAATATATTATAATATATATATATATATATATTAAATCATCATTATTATCAATAAAATAAAATCTGCCAAGCATATATAATAATATAAATGTATATATAAGTATTATGGATATTACTATACTATATATAATATATTATAATTATAATATAATATATAAGTAGTATATTATATTATTATTATTAAGTTATATATATAATTATATATATAAATAATATTATTATTTTATAGATGTTTTATATAAAGATATGTATATATATATGGGGTTATACATATACATATATATATATATATATTTATTTATTCGCGTTTAACCACCATTTTTACGAGCGCAATCTCGCTAAATTCGTCAATAGAAGGCGAAGCATGGAACGACATGTAAGTTAAAATGCAAGAAGATAAAAATTGTAATAAGCATTAGCAGTATAGTATATGATATCTATAGATTTTATAATATATATATTATATAAATATATATTATTATATATATAAGCTTTTTCCAAATGATAATTGATAGTATAAATTTGTATAAAAATAAATACTATATTTATATATAATTATATTATATATAATATATATATTATATTTGATTTTTTTTTTAATATGAACCATCAAAATATATACCTATATATATTCATGTATATATATAATATTATATATATCATTACTATAGATATATATAATATATTATATAATATAATATATAATATATATTATAATATTATATAATAATATATTTAATATATATATATTATATAATATATAGTATATTATATATATTAATATTTAATAATATATTATATATATATTATATATATATATTATATGTAATAATATATATATATATATATATAATATATATATATATAATATATATATATATATAATATATAATTTTTTTGACAATTATTCCATACGATAAAAATAGAACTTGAAATGTGTTGCTCGCAAAATCGATTATATTGAATATTTTTATGTATGTAATCCGATGCGAGAGATTGTACGGTTAGTACTTAATAAATTACGTTTGGACTAAACTTTTCTCAAGGTTGTTTTCTCCTTTTTTGACATCAATCACATTTTTTCTCTTTAAATTTCGATATTTTTGCAATTTTAACTGATCGTTTTCAAAACATTTCATTCGCATTAATAGTAATATATATATTTATTTATATTATATAATTATAATATATAATTATATATATAATATATATTATATATATTATATGAATATATTAATATATAATATAATATATATATATAATTATTATAATATATATATCGTATATATATAATATAATTTATATTATAATATATAATATATAAATATAATATATAATATAATTATAATATATAATTAAATATTATATATATTTCATATTATTATGGTAATAGTATACATTTGAATAGTGTATTTTTCTGGAAAAATTTAAGTTCATAAAAAATTTCTAATTCAGAAAAGTTAAGATAAGTAATGTTTTTTTAAGAAAATTCTTTATTTGGCATCATTATATTTTCCTCTTTGTATGAGATTCCTCCGCAATTTCCCTAAAACCTAATAACTTAATTTCTGATTAGAGATTTTTGAACAGAAATTTTTTCAGAAAATTACACGATTCAAATATATGAATAATCCCTATATATATAATATTATATATATAATAATATATATATTATATATATATATATATATATTAATATATTTATATAATAATATAATAATTATGATATATATTATATATATATACATATATAATATATATTATATAATTTGATTATATATATTAATAATTAATATATTATTATATATATATATACGTATAATATATATATAATACTAATATATATATATATTATATGTATATATATATACAGTGCGGTTCGTCATAATATATGCATGGAATTTATTTTGTATAGTATATATATATATATATTCATATATATTTATTATATATATATATATATATATATATATACTATATATTTATATATATATATATTATTATATATTATATGATATATGAATATATATTATATAATATAATATATATATATATATTATTCATATATAATTATATATATATATAATATTATATTATAGTATATATATGTTCTAAGTTAGATCTACTTCTTAATTAAATAAAAAAATATACTTGTAATTTAAAACGATTTTAAAAACTTTTGATTTAAGTTTACATATTCTAATATGTTCCCTTCTGTTCTTTATTGCAAATTTTTAATCATTTTTGTTGTTGAATTGAGGGAATCTCTCTATAGGAAGTCCTTTTTGTATTGTAGAATGTCAATGCGTTTATACATCTTGTGATGTTGTTTTTCTAAGCAAGGGTTATTAATGGCTTTAAGTATGAAATACGTTAAAATGCAGTATCGACACTTGCGTCATACTAAACGATTTCTAATTATTTGACGTCTGAAAAGCATGGCATAAGCATATCGTCAAAATTTTACAAGCATCTTTGTAGGAACTAAAGTTTCATTACATATCATAAAATCTAACTCGAATTAGTACTCTCTTATGTAGCATAGGATATTAATTGCAATAGTTTTTTGAATGTACAATGGATAACTCTGCTTATAAATAAATGCTTCGGTCGGACAACCAATATAAGAGTCGAAAAACCAAAATTTTAAATCTTTCCATTAATTTCTGTTATTATTTGTTACAAGCCTTGGTGTCGCATCCGTTTTTAAGGTATCAGTAACTACTCTGCATTTTTTAAGTCTTTTTAATGGAACTTCTAAAACTTCACTATTTTCCAGAAACGACAGTAGAACACAATTCCGCATAATCTGTCCTTCAAATTTCCTAAAGATCTTCATGTAATATTTTATTTGATTGGACTGTAAAACGTTGTATAAAATATCTGTATGTTTCAACGTTTCATAAAAAAAGACAGAAAGAAATTAAACTCGTAGTCTTCCAATAATCTTCAAAGCCTACTGATTCACGAATGCTTTTATCGTCCCAACAGTCTTCATTCTGAATCCTTTTAATAAAGTTGTTTCTTGTTTTCTTTTATGCAATTTACGATTTTAGAATGAAAATTCCATCTGGTTTGACAAATCTTTGGAATGTGAACATTACAAATTTTTTGAAGCATATCGTTACGTTTAGGTGAATTCGTGAAAAACTTTTTTTACGCTCACTTTCATAAATATTTTTATCATCTTTATTATTATTACCCATTTTTTTTCAATTAATTTATTGTTGGTACAATGAACATAAATGGTCGTAAAGGTAGTACTCGTTTCACTGCAAACTTGTACATCGTTGTGGAGACACGTCATAAAGCTGTCTTCCGTATAGGCTTGTGCAATTTAATTTAGTTGGGTTATAGTTAAAGAAGATTTTACAAATTCTTCTTTCAGAAACACTGTTAGTCGGTAGATTGTTCTAGTTATGATATTAACAAACCTAAATAATTTCGTACATGGTTGAGAATTTCTAGAATAACGCAAAATAATCACAAACTGTGAAAGGCAAAGTGATATCGGTCGTTTCATCTGCTTGTATGGATACAAAACTGACATCATTCATTTCTGATTTTTAATTCGTCGATATAAACATGATACATACAGTCTAAAAGGTCATTTTGAATAGTTTTTGAGTTATTTTTTGCCACATTAGAATTTGTCAAGTGATCTTCTAAGATACTATCAAACTTAGATATGTAATAAACCATGTCTAACAATACTCCCCGGTTATTAGATTGTGATGTTTTATCGTGACCTCTCAAAGGTGTAATTCTTGAATTTCCGCAAAAATTTTTACATCTATTATTCTGATCTAATTATGTCTAATGTTTGTCTTATTCAATTTGCTTTAATAAATACTGATTTCGATGGCCATATCATTGATGTGATAAAATATTGTACTTTCCAAGTTGAGGAATTACGTGAATACCATTATTCAAGTGAGTTCTCTCGGCTTTTTATGCTTGTGAATTTCTCTTGAGAGATGTTTTAAATCATTGCACCTTTTCGTGGTAGCCTCCATACATTTTCAACCTCCAAATAGCAACAGTAGAATCAAAATAAAGCGATTTTTGTTATAAACTTCAGTAAGCCATTTCTTTTTTCTCAACCAAAGATTTTAAAAAAATGGAGTTATTGCCATCCATCTTTGATTAATTGAACGTCTCTAGGCTGATACGGTCAAAGTCTTTTAACTTCTAATTTTTCTTCATGTTTTAAGGTGGAAAATGCTTCTTTATCTTCTACTTTCTATTTCTTTTTTCCTGTTTTACCGTTTTTTATTTAGTCTCATAGATGCATCCTTGATAAAAATTTCCAAAATCGACCATCCGTCCCTTAAAAAAAAAAAAAAAAAAAAAAAAAAAAAAATCATTAGCAATTATATATATTATATAATATATATATTAGTGATAATTATATATATAGTATTATATTAGTATATATATATTAAAAGTTATATATATTATATTAATTTATATAAAATATATATATTATATATTATTATATATAGGATTTAGGCTTCAAAGATTCTCCCTGTGAAGAAATTTTTCAACCTCGCTTTGCGTAGTTACTTTAAGTAATTTTTTTAATTAATTAACAATTTTTTTTAATTGAGATCAATAACAAAATATCATATTGTTACTTTGATAGGATTGTGGGATAACACTGTAATTAAAACGACAATGAATCCAATGAATTACCATAAAAATAGGCTTTCAATCCTTTCATTAAATTTCAACGAAAAATACTTTTTTTAACAGGCATTGAACGCTAAATATCACTAAACTCAGTAATCAGTTATCAGTATAAACATTTTCGCAGACTAGATTCATAAACAATCAAAAAGAATTATTTACAGACTTGCAACGAACGAGCCAACCAGATAAAACTAAAACATATAATTTGAGAAAAAGCTTCGGGGCCAGCGAAATATGGCCCAGACTTTATTATTAAAAAATGTACGCACACACGCGTTTTGTTATAGTTAAGTTTAAGCTAAATATAAATTATAATATAGTATATAGTATATATATTTAATTATATTATATATATATATATATTATACTATATAGTTAATATATATATATATATATATATATTATAAGTATGTATATTATTATATAGTATATATATATATATATATATATATAAATATATAATAATATATATATTATATATATAATATATATATATAATATAATATATATTATATATATATATATATAGTATATATATTTTATATATAGAATATATATTATATATATATAATATTATATAATATATTATTAATATATATATATATATATATATATAATATTATTATTTATATATAATATATAATATATATAATATATATAATTATAGTATATATTATATATATATATATATATATATATATAGTATATATATCTTATATATATATATATATATTATATATAATATATAAAATATATTATATATATATATATCATATTATATATATATATATATTATATATATATAATATATATATATATATATATATATATATATTGTTAATATTATATATTATAACCTCAAATAAAAATCCCATTGTTGTTTTTAAAGAACATATATGCAATAATGTATAATATCAAAGTGGGCCGGTTTCACCCTGGCTTTACTTTCAATAAACGAATGAATGAGAGTACGTCACAAAGGACGTGCATGTGGCGTCATTATGTTGTCTACGCTTAATTTATAATATTCTCAATGGGCCCAATCTTCGCTGGCCGCTGCGAAGCCTCGTAAAATCGAAAGTGTTAATTTTGAGTGAAATTATTTTTCAAACTATGCAAAAATAATTTTTTGTTAGAGAATCGAATATTTAAAATGGAAAATACTCTAAATATATTATTTATTAATTTAAGAATATTGTATTTGTTTAAAGAA
>JABUQX010013753.1:0-21015 GCA_015478945.1 Trachelipus rathkii
TTCTTTTTATATATATAATAATAATATTATATATATTAGTTAATGGAATTTGTGATGGTTGGGGTAATTCCATATATGGAATTTGCTCTGAATGGAGCAACTAAAACACAAACACATATTAATAATAATATATATATACTATTATAGTATAAATAATATCATTATAATCTAATATAATATTATATAATAATATATATTATTATAATATAATATTATATAATATAATATAATAATGTATATAATTATAATATATTATACTATATATAATATAATATATATATATATATATCACCACATATATATATATAATTAATATATAATATATAAGTATTATAATAGCTAATATATATATATAACTTATATTATATATATAATAAATATTATATATAATATTTTATAATCATAATATAATAATTAATATAATATAATATTAATATAATTATAAATATTATATATATATATTATATATAAGATATAATTAATATAATTATATAATATATATATATATTATATATAATAATATATATATATATATAAATTACTATTTTTTTAGTGCATTTCTATATTTGTAATTGCGTTAAACCGTTGTATTTTATAATTTTATATTTATTAAATAATGAAAACTAATAGTATCTTAATAACTTAACTATGTAAGATTTTTTAGAGTTGAATGCTTAATCAAATTAAAATAATGTTTTGGAAGACCCCAATACGTTTCATATTTTAAGGACCGTAGTTTGTATTTCTTTAAAAGAGTTGATAGTTTAAAGGGTGAGGATGATCGACTTTATCAACCTTTTAATACACAGAGTCCATGACTTTTCTATTTTTTTGGCCAAGAGGCTCGTAAAGTCTTCTCCATGTTTTAGCGGGACCAACATACTGAATAACCCTTCTTGATTTATTTTCCCTTTCTAATATACTATCAAGGTCTGTGATACTTTGCTTTTTTAACTATCTTTTTATCACTTACTTACATATGGATATTGCATTTCTGATGGTCGTTAGGACGTTGTACATTATTGTATAATTTTAATTTGATATACTTGCATATTTTTATTTAATTTATCTTCAAGTATATAGTTTTTTTTAATATCAATCTCATTACGTAGACTATTTTGCATAATATTTTGATTAAATTGAATGTTCATAAAAGTTTATAAGTAGAATAATCAACCTAAGTGCACAAAATACAAATGACTGTATCAATATTAATATTCTATTTAGCCAGTCGTCAATAGAAAATAATATTAATATATAAAGAAAAAATGATTTATAAAGAAAAAATGATTTAAAACTAAAATTCCTTTAAATTTGTTCTAATGAAAAATGAGGTAAGGAATTTGCTTCTTAATGTTCTTTTTCGTCTGTAACAACTATTAATAATAATAATCGAGATATAGTATAAATATATAATTCTAAACAATTAAATTGATTGTTGAATAACAAAAGAATAATAATTATATATTCATAATTATTTATACAATTAATAATATAAATATAATTTTATCATTTAAAAATAAATAACTGTATAAAAAATATAAAATATTTTATGAATAATGCTATTAATATAACTATATTTGTATAATATAACGTAGAATAGATACTATCTTCACTTATTTTAATAAAAAGAATCTAATTTAGTATAATTACAGTCCTATAATATTAAGTAAATATTAATTCAGACATATTTTTAACTTAAAAGGAATAATATATTATATAGTGGTAGGATTTAATTATATTGCTATAGTACCATTCCCGTCTGGAGACTATGAGTGAGATTTTAATATATAGTGAGGTAGACACTTTGTGAGTTTTGCTCATTAGTAAGTACATTATTAAAATAGTATCAAAAGTTAGAATAACTTAGATAAAAAGTATTAAAGAGACGATAGATAGGAGAGTAGTATAGTATAGATGAATATATGATATATAGAGGAGAGATAATAGAGAGTAGAGTAATATAGAGAGAATTCTAGATGAAGAGAAAGCATTCCTGGGAGAGATGAGTGAGATAAGTATATTAAAATGGATAAGCGTTAAATTAATATATAATATAATAACTAATTAGTCATAATAACTATTAGTCCTACCAGTAAGTATTAGTAATCACATATTATTATATCCGGGTGAAAAACATTTATTTATTCATAAATATCAGTATAAAATTAAAATAATTATAAAAGTTATAAAAAATATTTTTGTAATTTTTAGCGAACCATAAGGGTGAGAGAAGGAGGGGGCCCTAGAATATATAGAATATATAAGTGAACGCTGATATCTGTGAAGTAGATTATTAATTATAGTGGCGCAAGTAGTGAGATAAAAATCTCGAAAGACAAATGGTATTGTGTTAGCTACGTGTGTTGTTCATCTTAATTTTTTGTGAATTTTATCAACGAGTTTATTGCTTTTCCGTTTGTGCCAAGTGTGGAGCTTAAATGTATTTATTTCGACTGAAGCAAGGATCCGATGATTTGTGGAATGATGTATTAATAGGCGAGAATTTAGAGAGAGGTAACGCACCCTTTTTTGATTCGATTACCGTACTAGGTGCGAGGAGTCCATTTTAAACGTTTCCTCTATTTTGTAGGGAGATGTTAGTCGAGTCAGTGCTTCGGACAACAGTTGGGCTATGTAACAGTTGTTTGTGTCGCCTATATTGGTGCGCAGGCGCGGTTCGTGAGGTGTCACGCGCTTCTGTACGAGAGCTAGTGATGTAAGCTAGAGCCTAACAGATCTCAGGTAAAATAGCGTAGTCAGATAAAGAGATGAAATTTGATAAGCTGAGTGCAATGATAAGATAGAGGCTAAATGAATCTGACTCTGTATAGGTTATCCTAAATTAAGTACTTTATCGGGTCATGGATCAATATAAGCCTGAGTACAACATTGGAATAACAGCATATAGGGTGAGTATGAGGATAATGCTCTTATGATAGAATGAAGAATGAAAAGAAAGATAAAAGAAGATACTAATGAAGCATAATAATATACATATATTTTTGTTATCTTCAGAGCGAGCAAAATATTCAAGTACTTGAGGTGTTAGGCATACGTAGACAAATATATTTTTTTTTATCTTGTTTCAGATTACATTTTCAACGTGAGATTACTCAGCTTTAAACCTAGCTCGTCACATGTTTAACACGATGTTGTGTCATTAACAGATCAGATTTTTTCAAATACAGTCTGATAATTTTACACTGGGTCGTACTTTTGATTTATCAAAGTCAATGAAATACCAGATATGACCCACATTAAATCTCTAGCTGTCATCAGTCAAAAAATTTCTTTATCTTTCCTACAATAACCAGTCGTAATTTTCTACAGCTGGGTCCTCTCTGCAATTATATAGCCAAAGAACTCTTAGTTATCGAACCCTGCAAATTACTTTCCAGACGGGAATCCAGTCGAATTCCTACCTTTTACTGCATCCTGCTCTACCAGTACGTGTCAATTTTTTCCATCCTCGAGGTCGATTCCTGAATTACATTAATACGGAACCATAGGACCAGTCGATCAATATTTAACTTTAGGACTCCTCCGAGGCCCTGGATCGTCGAATTTTCCTTACTTTTGCCAGCAATAAGTCCTTGATATGTTAACATTCGTTCTTGCTAGCTTAAGCATAACTAATATAACATTGCTTTATTTTCTTCAGGGTCCAAAGACGACGAAGTTTGTTTTGGTAATACGCAGTTAATTATTTTATAATAAGATTTTTTGGTGTTTGATGGAATGGTAGTTGATGTGCTTTTATATCTAATTGAAACTTCAACATTACCAAGTACCGAACCGCATATATAATTCTAATGGTACTAAATCGCTGATTAATTAATATTATATTATAATATATATTTACAAATCTTAATTAAAACTTATCTAATTAAATACTAGTGACATATTATATATAGTGATATTTGGTATAAACTCATTACCTTAAAAATATATTATATAAAATCTCACTTCTTTTTATATTTTATATACTATATAATATATATATATAGTTAATAATAACTCAATAATATATACTATTTTTATTAATTATATATATATATTATATATATATATACCATACAATATATTAGTATATATTATATAATATAAATAAATTAAATATTAAATAAATAACTATATTATCTATATTAATTATATATTATTTCTATATTATAATTATTATACTATATATAATATATTAATATTATATATATATAATCTAATAATATTAAATATAATATATATAATATATAGTAGTATTAATATATATTATATAAATTAATATGACCAGTTATGCTACTTTGTTGCACAATAAACACCACATATAGCACTTAAAACTTTTGATATATATATATATATATATAATATATATTATATATATATATATAATATATAATATAATATTATTTATATATTAATATAATCTATAATATACAGTATATATAGTATTATAAATCATATTTAATATATATATTAATATATATTATTACTATATATATATATATATAAAATAATATTTAATATATATAATATTATATAAATTATATATTATCTTATTTTTATTAATTCTTCTTGACTTTTATTATATAATTATATATAATATACTTCATTAATATATATATTATATATAATTTAATATTAATATTTTTATAATATATAATAATATTACTTATTTTATAACTATAACTATTAATCATTATATAATATATATATTATTATATATCTATCATATATCATATTTTAAGTATTATTTATAAAGCGAGCTTGCGGTGGAAGAACGTACAAGCATTCCTGTAGACCATTGGAAAACATGCTAAAGAGAGAGATAAAAATAGAAAAAGGAATAAGATGATAGTCGGAGAAACTTACAGATTCCCAGCAGAAAATTCCAGTAGGGATTTTGGAGTTTGGGTGCGTTGAAGTAGAGATGGTTACCTGAGAGAAAATTTGTTCAGACTATGAAGAAATTTTCAGAAGAAGAAAAGACAAAATTTCTATTATTAATTACTAGGAATTTAAAAAATAAAATCTATTTATATATACAGGGTTGGAGGAGCACCAAAATTTTTAATCTTGATTCTTTTTTGATACAAAATAAAACCTAATTTATATTAATAAATATGGACCCACATCATTTTGGGATTAGTTATTATATTATACAGTAAGATAAGAAGTAATGATCATTTGGTGGTCGGCTTCGTTATAAGTCAAGAAGGATATGGTCAAGACATTTAGATTTGTACAATTCTTTCATTTAAGAATCCCTCACTTAACTCTGCAGCTATCGGTTTATTGCTTCAATCTTTTTCTCCCCAAAGATATCGAATCTAACGATTTGGAAACATCTTTTTTTTCTATTTTTTTTCTCTGATTGCTAGCATTGTTTCTGTAAGAAACACTTCACTGTTTATCTTTCTCTTCCCTTCCCCACTTTTTATCTGCAGCTTTTCTTTTTCTACGTGGATATAATTTAAAGTTTTTGATAGAATCTGCAACAAAGCTTAAATTTTTAAACTTCTCTTGTTTGTTGTCTATCTTTCTCTCTTTAATTTTATCTAACATTTTCTTTCTGATTGCTTTGTTGCAACGCTGTAAACGACCGCCTTTAATCATCAAATTAACTAATAGTGATATTCGTCAAGATTTTGTTCTATTCTTCATTTAATGACCAACCTGTTACTTATTCACCAATCCATTTTTGTCTCAATGATTCCAGCCTTCATAACTCTTTTCATTCCGAAAAATCAAACTCCACAGTCGCAAAAAGCTGATGCTAGGAAGATGACCTATGAGGATCCGATGTTTGACCTTTCTTATATTTTTAATTGGGGCATGAAAAACATGATTGCTATCAATAACCCAAACGCGAAAATCCATCATCTATTTACCGAATGTAATCATTAACATTTTAGTTATATCTTTTACGAAAATACATAATTCAAACATCACAATGACTTTAATATACTTCTTTTTCATGATCTGTATTGAAAGAATCATATCATTCCTTCACTAAGCGAGCTTCTAAGAGGTTGGTGTTCTTAAACTCCTTCAGAATTTCTTCATAACACTCCAGTTTATGAATCTTTAGTGGGATGTCCGTACTTGTTTGTAGAACGCGTCACGTATCCTGAATGATTCCACCCTACAGTTTTTCCTGAAACTTAACTCTCCCACTCTCTCTACAGTCAAAAAAACTGGTCCATTGCTAAACAAATACTATCGCCATTTCAATGGACACTGATCTTCTGAAATTTTTGAGAGCTCGTGACATTAGTCGTTCCACACAATCTCATATTTACTCCAGCCGTTTTCCCTTAACCGGCCGAAACTCTCAGGATCGACCCATAAAGGATTTTATACATCGCTTCTTGCGCTGTCTCTATGGGATCAATAAATCACAATTAGATACACTTATACATACTACACTTCACTAAACAGTAATAGGATTAAGACACGGCATACTTGGACTCGATTCCCCCGATTCAGAGTACACATAATGAGAAGTTTCGATTATAAGAGAAGTGAATAAAAAAAGAACACTGACACTTATATCTACATCAATGATTACAAATCTCAATCGGCCTTAAGACTGCAACTATCTTTAGTGTTTGATATATTGAATAATTCTTAGTAATCCATTGAGAGTCCAATCGTACATAATAACTATGCATTGAGATCTGCTCTTACACTCACCCAATCTCTGGACATTTCACCTAAATCAAGATTATCAAAATAATTTTATACAGCACAGCAACTATCAATTACTATGAGCTATCTGATAACAGTATTCTTAATATATTTTATAATATTCCTTATTATAATTCTAGATTTCAGAGTAATGTATCATTTTAAATCACGTCAGGTAATATAATTATTCATATAATATATTTTGAGATACTAAGTGTATTTCATATATTCATACAATTATTATTTATTCAATTTGAACATCGTGCCGCACAGTCACCCAGTAATAAATACTCGTCAACATAATAATAGTGTATTATGTCGCAAACTCACATAAGTGAATCATAAATTGCAACAGGATTCAAAACATATATTTGTGTTTACGAGCACCCTAAAGAAACATAATAGGACTAGATATGTAAAAAATTATTTTAACGATTGATAGATGTTGGATCAATATGACCGGTTGATAATTATAGGAGAAATGTCTTAAATAGTCTATATCACTAATAAGGAAATATCAAACTTATCACGTCACATTATGTATATGATCACTACATCATATAATAACTCATAGTGATCATAGAGAGCTATAAACTTAGAGTAGAGATCTTCAGAGTTCAGGAGTACTATATAGAGATAATGGAGCTCATGCTAAGGTCATAATACATCAGATAATTATATCTTTAATATCATTAAGCCAAAAGTATCACTATTAGGAATAACAACAGTCCTAGAATATAACCACATATATATATATCTTAGCTTATTTAACATATTCATAATAGTTTATCAGAGTATGAAGTATACATATATAGAGATCGACTAATAAGCTAATCAGGAATTAAGTATTGTGTGAGTATATTTAAACGAGAACAAATTAAACTTTCTACCAATTAATCAATCAGAGTATCTCACATTTTACATAACATATCATTTCCCCCAGAATACACAATTAATCAATATATAACATAATAGTACAATTGAGATAATCGTTTATTACGAGCTTGCCAAAATAATGAACTTGCATAAATTTGAGAGTATCTATTATGATTCTAATTGAGATCCACATATAAATAAAATCTGACATAAATAAGTTTATCATAACTTACATTACATGTTACATAAATTAGAGCTACTCTTATCTTATTAAACATGTATCTTAAGACGCTCTGTACGCATATATACATTATTCCACGTATACTAGGATAAAACAAGAGTGACATCATATGAAACACACAGACCTATCTCTTTGCAGAAGACCGACTACATATCACTTCTTTATCACCTCGCACGTAACATTACGCACAGAATTTTAAAAAATTAGATCCCAAACTTAATACAGACACTATTTTCAATCAAATCTAAACTCACAATATAATTAATAACAAAAACCATTTTAAAATAACAGTCATATAGTTGAGATATAATCTCACAATTTACTATACAGAACGTAAAATCAATTAACCACACTTAACTCACGCAACACAACTAACATACTAAACATAGTCTCAATACTTAAAAAATAATAACATATATGCATATAAAATACTAATTGTAATTTCTCCCTATGTATAAGACCACTAATTATCAAATACATTATAATAAATAATAATACCAATATCTAATAATAATCACAATAATATAATAATAATTAATTATACTATACATTAATCAATAGATAATAATAATAAATCACCATCAATACAATAGTAATATCATAATTAATAATCTCACTCTATACTATAATATTCAATAACTAATTAATATATATTCATAATATGATTAAAAAATAATAATAATAACAATAACAATATACAACAATACTAACTTCCACCACAACACAACTATCTCTACACTACAAACAACCCACACACCACACCACACTACCACAGTGCAATCTATTAACAATTGTTTGCAATCTAAAAATAAATCGAAGCTCTTCGAAATTCGCGTCAAAAAAAGTTGATAGACGATAATAATTTATCAACCTTTATATATTTATCCTCTTTACATTTTTCTCTTTCATATATTATGAGCATAATATATAATATTTAATTCATCCACATATTAAACATAGTACAACTGAAATATAGTAGTACATATTGGAAGAGAGAGAAGAGAGATGAGAGAGAAGGAGACGATGAAGAGAGTAGGAGAGAGAGAGATGAGAGAAGAGAGTATGAGAGAGATCGAGAGAGAGAGGAGTAGAGAGAGTAAGAGATTTATAATTCTCAGGTTATATCCGAAATAAAAGACTAAGATATAGATTGGTGAGTTATTTAGAAAATATAAATTAACTACAAGCATTTTAACATCTACTACAGGAACTATACTGTTATTTATGAAGGAAAAGTGAAACCTTCAATCATGAATTTTCTAATTTATTTATATCTATTGAAGAGAAAAAACAAAGCTCTTCACAGTATCTACTTTCTTTCGACAGTTGTTGATACAATACGAATATGTACGACATTGATAAAAAGTAATCACAAAGAGGAGATAATGAACCTCGCGTTTGGTGTGGTTCTTGAATCAGGGCTTTTACGCGTTTTTGTCAGCCATCACGAATGTGTTAATAACGCGTAGTTGCTCTAAGCCTCTCATCTTCTAACAGCACTCCGTATTGGAGATAAAAAAGAGCTAAGGACCAGCTCTAAGAAGACTTTCCTGGTGAGAGTTGAAGTGATCAGCTCCAACCTCGTATTAGGAAGGTACCATGGTGGACATAAAAAGAGTCACTCACTCTCCTTCTGCCTGAAAGACGCACAACTTAGGGCTGGTGATTCAACGATAGCACCGACATTTCAATATGAGTATAAAAACATTCTACTGCAGACCGCGCGGGAATCTATAAAATAATATATGTAATTAGTTGTGTGTGCTCTTAACCATGGTGCTCCTCTACCACTCGCGTGGAATAGTTTGATAAAAATTGGATAGAACAACTAGTTAAAAGCAATAACGCGTCATTACTTATATATTTACTAATCACGCTAGGTTCATCTCCATGTGTTTACTCACGGAGCCAACTGAGGTGATTTTCTCAAAGGTTTGAGACAAGATAAATTTATTACATTATAGTTATATAAATATGATAAAGATCTTTAATCAATTATATGAAAATTATATTGCAAAATTATATTCTAATTTGTTCAATAGAAATATAATTATGCTATTCAAATATACTATTTCATATTTCTAGTAGAAATAATTATATTAAAATTTAGATATAATGTTCTTAATTTTACTTTAAAAATGTTGTCTGAATTAATAGCTTTAGGTACTAAAGTTCTAGCAATCTTTTGAATGGCAATTATAAAGTTGCTTGGGTTATGTATGCTATACGCTCTTAAGGACTTGAGACTTTCTAATGAAAATACTCAGGCTGTATGAAGTAATAGAGACACTCTAGATGGAAATCTCTGAAAAAACGAGGTAAAATTTCTTGCAGGATCCTTTATAGAAACGAGCTTCTAGAATAGCTCAAAGACTTCTTTGAGATGATATCTCTTACAGGATAAAGAATTTTACACAGAGATAAGTGAGCGCAACAGCTAAAAAAATAAATTACAATTTTCGTTCATGTATATCTGAAATTAATGTGTAATATAATATGTACAGATAATGCACTCAATTATTATGATTTATTCAACTACGTAGCTAGGGCAAGCTCATAGATGGGATTCGCATTATACGTGTGCATCTTTGCTATTGCAATAAGTACACGTAACTCTGAGTGATCAGCTTGATTCCGCCAGATGCAGGTTACATCGTCTATTCTGTCGACATGTTATGCTGGATTAGGACAAAACGAGGCAGTTATCAACATTTTGAGTCGTGCTTGATTATATGAGAGGAAGTGAATATTTGGAAGGTAGGTAGATAACTTTGATATTTGAGGTGAAAGATGGTTAAGGGAAAAACTGGAGAGAGATTAAAGAGTTAAGCTATATAATATAAACCTAAAATTAATATATTTACAAATTTAATATATCGTTTTATATAAGTACTATTTGAGATAATAGAAATGTAATCTGATTTTTGTAGTAGTAATTGTTTTCAGGAGACCTATTGTCTGAGGCTTACGGTAAGAATACCTGTATTAAAATTTTTTTTTTTAAATCAATATTATGTAAAGAGAAGAGAACACTACTATAGATGAATTTCACAAGATTAAGGAAATAAAATATTAAAGTACAACTATATCTTTCGAAACAACGATTCTACTTATTTCTCTCTTCCTCTTCTCTTCATGTCATCTCACCTGTTTCTAATCTATTTCTTACTTTTTAGTGTAAAAGCCGCTAGAGCGTAATATTATCTCAATCTGCGAAATGATCATCATCAATTCTTTGATCATACCAATACATCTCATCATCATAATTATATTAATTATAATTAATTACAAACTTTGAATAGTTTATAAATAAATAAATTAAATTCTAAAATTGTTAATTAAATGTTAAATCTTTAATATTATTAAAATTATTATTATTTACAAATTATTAATTAATTATTATTAATATAATTCATTAATTTATTTATATTATATTATTATTATTACTTTCTATTATATTATATAATTAATTATATTATTATTAATAATATATTAATTAATTATATTAAATATCTATTAATTTTTCTATTTAATTAATATTTAATTATATTATATTTAATTATATTATTATATTTTGATTAAACATTATTTTTTATTATTATATTTTTATTTTGCATTTTCAAATTATTCAATTAATTATTCCTTTATAATATTATAAATTAGAGTTATCATTATGATTTACTATGATATTTCAATAAATAATTATTAAAATTTATAATATTAAGATTATTATAGTTTAATTATTATATTAATATCTATTATATATATATATACCTTTTTTATTTTTTTTATTTATCTTATATTATTTATTTTTATTATATTTATTATCTTAAGCATTTATGTACTTATTAATTTTTATTCATTCATCAGTTATATTTTATATATTTAATTAGTATTTTTATTATTTATATTATAATTCTAATTTATATTTATACTTAGTTTATTTGCAATTATTTATTAATTTTATATTTTATTAATTATAATTAAGTATTCTTTATATTTTAATTTCCTTTTTATATTTTATATATTTTTAATTAATTATTATTTTTCTTTTTTAATTATATTTTATAATATTATTTCTTCTATTTATTATATTTATTAATTAATATTTATTAATATAAGTGTCTATTATCATATTATATCTCAAGCCAGAAAAATCTGTCGTATCTAAAATCCTACAAATGCGACCAACACTTGTGAATTAGGTTTTGATAAAGTTAAGTTGAAGTTATTTCTTACCTAAATGCACATTTTGGCTCGCGGAAAACAGAATGGAAAAGGATCACGAAGACGTATAAAGATTAAGTTGTTAATTAGACATCTTTTTTATTTATACAGTTACAAGAAACTGTGAGGTATTAAAATATAGATAATAATAAATTAAATATGAATGCACAAATGAATAAAGAGAAGAAATTGTAAAAAGATAACATAAATAATAAAGCCAAATAATATAATAATAATAAACACGATCATGCCCTAATAATAATTATATACATTTAATAAAGAATATTCAATTCAACGCATAATAATAATTGAAAGATAATTCAAAATAATAAATAATAATCTATCGCTCTACAGATAATACTAATAGATAATAATAATAATAATAATAATAATAATAATAATAATTAATAAAATAATAATAATTATATAATAACAATAATTAAATAATAATGATATAATTTATAATATAGTAATAATAGATAATAAGTAAAGTCAGAAAAATTCAGCTAGGCAATCCAAAATCATGAAAACAACCGAAACATACATATGTATAATTTCATAGAAGTATACTATTCACGGATCCGTGAATACGTGATAACTACCTACATATATAATGACATATATATATATCGTCATCATGTGGGATGTATACTAATTAATGTCACCCTTGGAGCCAAGTGAGGGTTATATGCAACAACATAGATATATAAATTTTATATGGATATCCATAAAACTACTTATAATTATATATATATATTATTATAATATATAATATATTATATTATATATGATATATATATATTCTATATAACAAACTCCAACGATCATCTGAACTTTAGCTCACTCAGAAACCATGTTCATTCTTCTCAGTCACTCCAAACTAAGAAGTAGGGTCAGCACCCTTTTATGCACCTTTTCTATCAAATTACCAATACTGCAATAGTACTGAGCCGATTCAAACACCTGAATATCCCCCAATATTTGCCAACAGACTTTACCGAACAAACTTTGGCTTTTTCCCTCTGCCCTGTCACTCTCCATTCTACCTCCAGAGAAATCATATGCAATCTTTCCTAGTATTAGTAATCTAGTGGCACGGAGACCGGAAGCGGGCAGGTTTAGGAATCACATGGACATTGTTGCTCCCACTTTTTTTTTCCTTGCTCTGAAGATAGGGAGGTCAGGGGGCTAGAAGAGGGTAAGAAGGGGGCAATCTCATAATTTTAACTATATTATATAATATAGGTATATAATATATATTATTTAAGCAGAATATAGCCGGGGCAACTTCTCAATTATATTTATAAGTACACATTTCATAGATTTATAATAACTTATTATACTAGTCAACGTACCAATATTAAACAATAATTATATACCGAAACTAATATATGAAAAAATGGCAAAGTAAAGTTTACCCGCATGATATCCATTCGCAACTAATGAATAGGTACATCTCCTAGAAAACTGAATACATATATGGAATCAGCGATATGAAATTTGTATGGAAATGAAAAAAAAAAATTTTTTATATTTTTTATTCTTCATTATAAAGAAGAATAGGTAGAAGAAAACTAATATCATAGATATGAATCCAGCGTATAAGATCATAACTTTTTTCTTAGGCGGGCCAGCAGACGATGGGAACATGTTATAGTGGTGGGACGTCCTTTCCATATCTCACCTTTACGTACGCGTGTAGGGCTTCGGAGCACACGCGCACCAAAACACAAATACAAGAGCGGGGTTCCGGACCTCCCGGGGGGGGAATAGTCCTACACCCGTACGTCCAGGAGGCCGAGAGACCCCGCTCTTTGCATCTTTGCGGTTTAGCATCGCTTTCTTAGTTAATAAAAGAAAAATCTTTTTTCATACATAGTTCATACGCTGATTCTCAAACGTTTTACGTTTTCTGTACCTACTCGTGTTTTGGAGATTCTAAAGAAAATACAAAAAAAAAAAAGTTCATATTAACATACAATTTTTATACGCTGATTCAATTATGTTATCAGTTATTTCTTGTCACTTAGCTATCGAGATACATGCGGGTAATTTCTTTAGTTTCACCATATATATCACATATTCAATAATATATATAAATATATTATTATAATACTATATATAATATACTATATTATTAAAGGAAAAATATAATATATATTAGAAATTTTTCATTTTTAATTTCAATTCTTTACTTCTCACATCCTTTTCTGATTAAACTTATATATATATATATGCATAGCCTCCGAAACCTTTAAGTTCCAAGCATCGCGGCTTTACGGGGGACACACAGGAGGCCGCCTCCTCTAACAAAAATAAAAGCAACTAATGTAATAAAATAATTCAATTTCTATTTATTACTATTAAAAAAGTTTAAATAGTATACAGAACGCTAATTTAATCATTAGGCTTATCATTTTTCTCTTGCGAAAACATTATTTCATAAGGATCATTGAGCTGGAGGAATTGTTGATTTGTTGCCTCCAAGGAAAGCATAAGATTAATTACATGCTTCAAAACACTGGTTGTCATGAAGCACGTAAAGAAACCTTAAGTCTTATGTGTCTTTTGCAGATATTTCATCACAAAGCCTCCTCGTTCGAATTTGGCAAGAATCCAATTTTTTTACATACATAAATAAATACTTATGTTAATATATATATATAGCAGCTATATTATAATATATATATAAATATATTATACCTCATATTGATCCACCCTTCCATGATATATTATATACCCCGTTATCAAACAAACTTAAGCCTATATATATATATATATAATATAATATATAGTATATCATTATATATATATGTACTATATATCAATAATATCTATAATTAAACAATACTAATTATATTTAGCGAATGAGAAAAATAAGATAGTATATATCTAAGAGCTATAACTCAAGAACTCAGTTATTCATTAAATTTATTCAATTATAATAATACATATATAATATATATTATATATAATAATACGTTATATAAAGAGGAATTATAATATATTTGCATATATAATCAAGGCACTACTTCTATAGTATCTAATTATATATATAATTATATAGAGAGAGAGAGAAGGTATAATTAATAAGCAAGTTTTATTAATTTTCGTAGTACTTTTAATCTTTTAATAAAACTTTTCTATTCACTTAGCAATTATTCTAAAGGGAGAAGGAGGACAAATATAGAACCTTTAATTTTTCGAATATATAACTAATAGAAACACGATTACATTACCCTATTTTAGTTCATACATTTAAAATTAAAAGAAATCAAATAAATCTTTAAAAAAATGTTTAAATCTACGTAAATACAAAAGGAAATCATAAACATTTTTCGCTACGAAAATGCAGGACACCGGGCCTTGGAGGCAAAGTTTCTTTTTAAAGACCTCTACGGAGGCAGGTCTAAATTCTATTAATCAAACTAGCTACAAAAAGAGAAAAAGCACATTATTATTCAGCATCTAGTTCATAATTCATTTATTCTTTAGTATTTATATATAATTAGACAAATAAGTTATCAAAATATTGAGTTATCATCTACAGTTCTCTTTCTATGCATGATAAGGTTATTATGGTATCCACTTGTTTCTTTCTAAATTCAGATATTAGAATTTAAATATTGAATAATTTTTTAATCAAGACGATCGTTAAGAAAAATAATGTATTTATTTAAAATGTCTTTTAAATTAAACGAGTGTTTTATTAGATTCTTAGACGGGAAAAAAAACAAGTACAAAAAAATTAATTCCAAACGAATAATGTATTGTATACCGTCTTGAAGTTTGCTCTCTGCATTTTAGGCAGAGGTACGAGCTTACAATTGCATTATGTAATAGCGATGATTTTCACACTTTTTGTTTAAATTTAATAATCTCATTCGAAACAATGTAATGTTCTTCAGATGCCTTATCTCCCCAAGAACTAAAATAAAGGAACTTTATCATACACTTCTAGCAAATTTGAAGAATACGGTTATTTCTAGTAAATAGATAAACCGTGCTAAAGCACGAGTAGCACGAGTGTAGAGTGCCTACTGATATATATAATTATATATTATAAAATAATAATATTATATACATATATTATAGTAATTATTATTAATAAAAAATAATATATATATATTATATATATATACAATTAATATAAATATATATATATTAAAATTATATTATATATATATAGATATAATATAGTATAATATATAGTATAAAAAATTATATATTAAATAAAAAAACAATATATACATACGTAATATTATATAAGATAATTATATATATCTATATATATATATAATGTAAATAATTAATTAATACGATAGTATATTTATTATTATATTCTATATAATATATTATTTTATCATACCAATATCATAATAATAATAATTATATATATATAAATTACTAATATACTATTAGAAGGCCTCCCATGTTTTCCGTACAACGAGCGCCACTGATATATATTATATAAACATGAGAAGACAATTGATATAATATATATTATATGATTTAACTAGCTTAAATAAACTTATATAAATTATATCATAAATATAATATATATATAGTATAATAACTATTTCTCTTGAAAGATAAAGATGTTGATTGTATAAATGGATTAAGATTTGAAATTTCAACTGACGGTAGTTCTTTTGATGAATCTGAAAAGTATTGTGGACCTTTAGCAGATATCAGCTGGCCACTTAATAAAACCTTGCTTGCTTCATAAATTAGCAAACCTATGTTGTGTGAAAGGGAAAAATAAAAATAAAGGGATTATTAAAGCTAGAATTAGCCGTGCTCTTTAATTTTCATAATCGCAATGCACTCACCTCACCACACCACAGGAGGTCGTCTACCATCACTGCACTTCATCACCAGTTCAATGTACTGGTCCGCACCATGCATTGCAGCCGCACGCATTGGTGGATGGCTAGTCGCTAATTTAACTAATGTCAAACAAATAATGAAGAATTTTTTTTTTGTATTTCAAAATAAACTTCAGTATTCTAGTGCGTGTTTTATGATAAGATATAAAACTAGCTTCTTCTAATTTGACACTAGTATATTTTTCCTACAAAAGTATCTCTTGAAAATCAAATTATGTGATAATATTTAGCTAGAGTACCTTAGAACACTTAAATGGAGGAGCCATGTTTATACTTAACTCTTACCGTTACATTTCTTATAAATAATATTATTATTAATCTATATATTAATATATAAATTAGTTATATAAAACTTTTATATATATTCAAATATATCTAGAAAATATTAATAGTATAAATATATATAATATATAAATAATGTATGTATGTATGTATGGTATGTAAGTATGTATGTTGTATGTATATAGTAATGTTGTCAGTAGTATTATATTTTGGAGATATTAGTATGTATGTATGTATGTAGTATGTAGTTTCAGTATGTAGTTTCTTGTAATGTTGTATGAATATGTTATTATGGTATGTATGTATGTATGTATCCCTCGTGATAGCTATGGCTAAGTTATCTATTTGTATTTATATTACTATATATATAATTAACTATAATTTAAAATTACAATAACATATAAATATATATATAAATATACTCAACTAGTCTATAGCCAAATCTTCAGTAGTATATAATTTAGATATCTAATATAGTATACCTAGATATATATATATCTAGTTTATTAATAATTTCACCTTATTCACCATCCCCTCCGGTAATCTTGTAATTGGCCTATCAGGTGTCGCGTCTGCGAAGCCTCCTCCGTGGTTCCTATTTCGTAAATTCTTCTTTCTTCCACTATCACCATAGACACTCCTCTGACGTTTATCGCATCTTCACTTTTTCCTTTTTCCATCTTCCTTCTTCGGTCTGCCCGCAGGTCTACGTCCCACTGGCGTCCATTCCAGCTCTTTCTTGGTCCAGTTCCCTCTTCGATTCTCTTGAGGTGTCCATACCATCTCAGCTGAATTTCTGTGTATATGTTTGTTTTCAGGATTTCCAATTCTCCTCTTCTCCGTATTTCCGTCTTTCGCTGATCTTAGGGCACTCCTTTCAATCATCTGCAGCACCCTCTCTCCGCCGGCCTCCTCTCTCATTGTGTGTTGTGCCCAGCATTCGACCGTACCTGTAATGGTCTCAAGTATTGTTTCATATATCAAGCATTTCACTCTTTGGTAAGCTGTTTACTTTCAGTACTGGTACCAATGCTCTAGTTCTGAGGAATTCTTACCCTCGCGCTATTCTCGCTCCTGACTCCTTTCCTTCCTCATCACTCTTACTAATTTTATTATCTACCTGATGTAGTCTCTTCCTTCTATATTGATTGTTCAGTTCTGTTCTTTATCTAGCTATTCTCATTACTTCGTCTTCTCCGTGTTCATCTTCATATCGATTATCTCCCATTTGGCATCGATCTGTTCATCATTTCCATGCAGGTCGCTCCTCGACTGCATCTTAATGCTCGCATCATCTTGCGTATAGCAGTGGTTGTGTGTCATTTGTCTACCTGTCTACATATTCTCTTCAGTCCGTATCCTGTATTTATTTAATAGCAGGGCACGAGCACCTGTCTGCGCACTCAAAATACCCGAGCTACCTCAAACCATCCTTACTTCCTCTTCTTCTCCCTTATCATTATTCTTGTAAGAAGTATAAATATTTATTGCCTTTTTAATTTTTGTGGGTATAAATCATACCATAGTTCTCACCAAGTGCTCGCCAATAAGCTTTTCGCTATCAACTAATCAAAGGCTTCTCAATAACTACAGACGCACAATCTGCTCCTTTATTCCAACTCATATTTGTTTTTCTAATCTCATTTCATGTAGAAGATTGGTTCATTGACCTTTCCCTCTGAAGGCCATATGCCCCACTTCCAGGTTATCCTCCTTGATCTCATCCTTCCAATATCTCTCGTATTTTTGCTAACATCCATTAAAGTCTATCCTCTGTCGTGTTACAAATTCTTTTATCTCCGTTTATAGTATACGCGGGCAAATCACCGCCTATCCATTCGCACGTCTCGCACGTCTTGTACCTATCCATTAGTAATTCTTAAGTGAGCCTACTACTCCTTCTCCAGTCTGTATACTACAGCATTTCAGTATCTCGATCTGGCTTTTTCCATTTCTTAAGCGTTTAATTGCCTCCTATTTCCGCCAGCAAAGCCCCTCGGTCTATTCTCTTCTCACCACCTTCGTCGTTCCTCTAAATCTCACCTCTCATTCTTAACCAAAATTCCTTGACCTTTCACACTCTCCTCTCTAACAAGCGTTCTTTCGAGGTTCTCGACTTTTGCCAATCATAGAGTTAATTTTGTTTCCATAGTTCTCAGCTCAGTTCCGACCTGATTTACCATATGTTCATCTCCTTCTTTTTTAACCTTTCGCATGTTTCGCTTCACATAATCCAACTCGTATTTTCTCAGTTTTACTTTCATCCATCTTCCTGGTAATGGCCTATTCTTATCAGTTTTAGCGTCAGCCTCACTTATCGTTCCACGCGCTTTTCCTCCTCCCAGGACTCTTTTGCTGTCCTATATTTCCTTAAATTTATTCATTTTCATCTATTTTTCTCATAGTCTACTTGCAATCTTCTCTTTATAACGTACTCATCAAATTTCTCCTCGTGACTGGTGAGTAGTTCTTGGCAGGCTGCAGATACTTTTAACCGATTTTCCTCGGGCTTATCTTCATCGTCTGCATACCACTCGTATGCCAATTACCATCGTGTGGCCGAATAAGATACGTTCGGTAGGCTTTTCACGTCCATAAATATATTCTTATTGGTCAAAACTAAATCTATCATTGATTTTCTGATCTTTCTAAATCACACTCCATCTGTACCAGATCCACTTTTTTACTTTCTTCATGTTGGAAGCATGTGTTCATGAAGTTATCCGGCTCACTGCAAAATGTCTATCATCAAGTTCCCCTCTTCTCCTGTCTCCGAACTCCGAGTCACAATGACTCTCTCCTTCTCTTCTAGTGTCAATATGTGCAGTCAGGTCTCCAATTATGATCTTTGTCTCTCCTCCAATCCCATCGTACAGCAGTTGAAGTTCTTCTCTAATCTCTCCTTTTCTTCCTTGGTCTTCCTATGTGGGGCGTATGTTTGAATTTCTTAACTCTCTCCTCTGACCTTCTCGTAATACCATATCTTTCATTATCATATCGTTCTGTTATATTCTTGTAGTATCGGTTTTTCACTAAGATCGCCCACGTGTCTTTTCTTCTTGCAATCGCTTATATATCAGTACACTAGTCTTCATTATTACTCCTAGTACCCTCGTCTCGTATCTCGTTTCTAACATTTCATGCAGTCAATCTTGCTGCTCCTTCATTAAGTTACAATCTCCTCCTCCTTACCTCTCGAAGCGTACACACGTTAATTTGTTGCAATCCTATAGTACAATCGTAGTTCTTAGTCCAAGTTTACTGACAACCTACCAACTCATCTCATACACAGATAAATTTACGTAGGTTGTGTTTGGGGAGGGTGTGTGGTGTGGTGTGTGGTGTGGCTTTTGGTGAGGTGGGTGGTGCGGTCGCACAGGTGTGGTTTTGATGGTGTGGTTGGGTGGTTGTGGTGGTGTTGGTTGAGGTGGTGCTGGGGTCTTGTGGTTGTTCTGGTTGGGTGGTTGGTGTGGGTGGTGTGGGGGTGTTGTGGGGTGTGGGGGGGGGGTGTGATGGTGGTTGTGTGGTGTGTTGTGGTGGGGGGGTGTGATTGGGGCGTTGATACAAAACCTTCAGGCCGCAAGGTTTTCACAAAGCAATACTCGGTTTCCCAATATCGGCGAATACATTATTACTATTCAATTAAAAAACACAACATTACTCTATCTATTATAGCCAGTCCCGCACTCAATGTTATTAGATTTTTCAGGCATTGTAAACTAGTCAGTGCTCAACCTATATTTTTTTATGTGGTGTTGTTGTATTGTATTCGTGAAAACGATATACAATTGAAAAGTATATACCAATGGAGAT